>JAVDBV010000357.1:0-10358 GCA_032619315.1 Piper longum
CCTGCAGCAACCCTTTCGTCGTGAAATTGAACGGCCTTGCCTGGTCCCCCACTCCGTTCGCCCAATCAATCCACCAGCTGCCGCCGGTGAGCATCCTGGTCGTACCTGGGCGCCGAGTTCTCGTACGCCAGCGAGTGCAGTACTCGCCCACCACCAGCTCCGGAGTGCCGGCCTCTCCACGTACGACTTGACGACCGCGGCGGAGTAGCCCTTGGCGAAGTCGAGCCGCCAGCCTCGGAAGCCAACGTCGTCCCTGAGCCAGTTAAGCCACTGGGACAGCTCGGCCCGCACCCTGGTGTGAAGTGGAACGACAAGTGTTGACATTCTATTAGAATATTGAAGAGAGGCGTCACCGGAGTTCCCTTTTTACATGGTTTAATTGGATGGGCAGTGGGAACGAGTACGGGGTTGTTTTGGTTTTTAATAAAAAAGAGTAAAATATTAAATATATATATATATATATATATTTCATTAACATTTTCTTAACAATAATAATTAAAATTATAATAATATTTAAAGACATAGTAAAAAATAAGAAAAAGTAGGCGGTAAACCTCCTAAAAGCCAATGTTCTAGATTTACTTTTAGAGGGACAAATATAAGGGCTTAATTTGATTGTTGATGAAGAAAATAACAAGAGCTTCTTCAAATTAAAGATTCGAGTTCTTATTTTTTAATATGAATAAGTTTGGGAACTTTTGCAAAAAATGAGTATTATTATTCATGCATATCTAATTGTTTGCCGGATCTTATAGTTAATATTATTGGCCTGTAAAATTGAATATTATTCAAAGATAATTTAAGGCAGATTTAAGGTTTTTATGCCATTACTGTTAATGAACTTTCCTAGGGTATATCAATATATATATATATATATATATATATATATATGATCATTTATTTATAGCGATATTAATGACGTACATGTCATGGTGTAATTTTAAATTTGCTGGAGTAGGGGGGGAGACCAAACTAGGGTTGTAGATGGTCAATTTGATTTAACAATTTGCCAACCATTCGTAATTAAATGGAACAAAAATGATAGAAACCTCATTCAAAGTATAAGAAAAAATGCTAAAATTTGGTTAATTTAATTGAAATGACTTAAATATAAGCGATAATAATAAAATGTTCTACTATAATCTAATCAGATATTATTTAATTATTATATATATAATTATAAAACTATTTTTATGTCAATATTAATCTTGAAGCTCTTAATTGTTCAAGCATTAATTTGAAGATCGACTTAATTTAGATTATTTATTTACCTATTTTATAATTTGTAATATTTAATTAACATAATTTGGATGGTTGGAACATTTATGATTTAAATAATATAATTTTTAACCAATTTAATAAAGTATATAATTTTTAATCTATTTGACTATATATTAACAGTTTAACTATTGACAAAAATGGTAAAAACTATGTTATGCCAAATCCTTATCAATTTGGTTATTGACTTATTTATAATAAAAAAAATTTAATCGTAAATTGTGAAATGCTATCAATTAAAAATAACTGATTCATTTATAGCACTAGTCCAAACCACCATGTATTAACGGCTAGACCAAACTACTACCTTTAATGGCTCTCTCCAATTAGTAGAATGACATCTCACCGAAGAGTTGCAAACGGTTATCTAATTTACAAATTTAACAACAATTTTGAATTAAATGAAACAAATATAGTGAAGAATTTATTTACAATATAAGAAAAATGGTGTTCAAGCTCAATTAATTTAACCAAAATGAGTAATCATAAGCGATAATGGTAGATGGCTCTACCCTAACATATTTACCGATTAAATTAAATATTAATTAATTATTTTATATATAATTATTAAATTCACTTATACCTCAACATTAATCTTGAAATATTAATCTAATGAACTTAGTTAATTTAAATTATTTATTTACTCATTCCCTAATTTATAATATTAGATTAATACAATTTGGATAATTAGAACATTTTATATTTTGTGAATGAGAATGTATTTTAGATAAATTAATTTTAAACCAACCCCATTTGGCAGAAATCTATTAGATTTCTACAAAATTCATGATATCTAGTTTGCAATTGAAGCTACAAAGAAAACACTGTGAATAAGGTTGAATCAGGGTTTTGTTAAGAAATCTGGTGTTTGGTTGAGTTGCTTTGAGTCTTTTTATTCAAAAAATATATAATTGCGTGATAACGAATCTAAAACGGTTGGTTTTAGCGGAGCATTGGCAAAATAAAAAATGATCTGAGTTGCTCATCAAAAACCACTATAAAACAAAAAGCGGGTCTACTCTTTTAATTTTTTCCAATTTTTTTTCTTGGCACGCCACCCGTAATAAAACTCTATCCTTATCAGCATATCTCTCCTATTTTCTTTGGCTCAATTGACACTTATTAGACTCTTCCCCAATCTTCTATGATTCTTCCACTTCTCTTATGAACATTTACGAAACAGTCCTGAAAGAATTATTTTTTTAATAAATGTATTTTGCAAACATTGCGTAAGGATTTTGTAACTTTTATATTTCTAGGAAAAAAATTATGTGATATCGAAATTTTATAAAAATTTCCTTTTGGAACCAAACGATCCCAAGTCATATATGTCAGGCTAAGAGTCCTGGGAGCATTGGCATAAAGAAATACTAAATTATGAAAGAACGCTCACTTGCCAAGCTTTGCTTGGAGAAGCACTCGTGTTGCAAAAGTGATTGGAGCTGAAATGAACAGAATGGCACATGATGGTCACCATCAATCTTGGCTTCCAATTCGTCACTCATTTATAAACAAGAATAATTATCACTGGCAATCGCTGATAGTGATACTCTTGACTATACTTGATGTGAAAACCCTTACATTTTGACGTTGAATTTTTCAATTGGGAAGAACGGTGGGACAATGAAGACAATTTTGTCTTAGTCGGAAAAAATAAAGCCCACTAGATCTACATGAATGATTAGATTTGAATTTTATTGATATTCTGGCATCCGCCGTTACCGAGACATCTCTTTAAAAATCTTGCAAATCTAGCTTATTTTTTGTCGAGGGAAATGCTAGTCAATCACTTGGGTAACAATTTTAATCCACTGGGGTTGGCTTGAATCTCTTGGTCCCAGGCACACCAAAGTTGATTCCCAAACTCAATTTGCTGAATTATTCTAGCATACATATCCCTGTCAATTGGCTTCTTCATAATAGCTATAGGTGGAAACAAGTAAAACTAGCCAACGTCTAACCCTTTTGAAGTAAAGTGCATTAATTAATTTTCTCCTTCAAAGCTTAGTTATCTGGACAAGCTTCTTTGGTGAAAATTGTTGATTGTGAAATTCAATAAGAAACATTACACAGCTTTCCGAAACCCCTAATTTGACGGACAAATGGAATGAAAGGTGCCAGTTCACAACACATGCTTACATTTTAAGTTCGAAAGTATTGTATTTTGCTGTAAGCCTCTTAACAGTCCCACTGATACCATTAAATAAACCCTTAAACCTAATTATTATTACTTAAGCAGTCACTGATCAGTCCAAATACGTTCATGTGATGGTAAGTTTGAAACCAAGTACTGTGCAAACATCTAGTCCATCGACTTTGACAATCTCACCAATTTAGAAGATCCCAGAAGCCTCTCATGCGGGCTTGGCACTCAAGCAGATACCACGCCTCAAAGTCTGAAACATGCAAAAAATTGTAATCACCCAAGATATTGCTTAGAGATTACAAATGGGACAAAAGTTCGTTTACCCAGTCAGGAGTGTCGGAGACTATACATCAGATGTTTCTTCTTTCAGGGAGAAAAAATGAGAACCAAAAAAAAAAATTGTATGCAGAACAGTGTCGTCAGTAATCCAGCTTTTGTATGGTATTGGCAATAGTAGTGCACGACTAATCTTCGTCCTCTGAATCTGTAAATAATACAAAATCATTGATCAATGGCCAGTAGAGAAAACGAAGTTATAGCTAACAGAGATAACACAAGGTAATAGTCAAGACAAGACGAAGTTATAGCTATTGCAGTTGGCTCCAGAAACATAAACAGAGAACTTGACCACCAAACATTGTTATTCATAATGACATATAACAAAGAAAAGCATTAAACAATTGGCAGAGCTAGATAAAATGAAGTTGATCTTCAATGAGGCACGGTAAACTGCTCTTAAAACATTTTACCCCCGCCAAGCTCAAAGGACCAAAGGTAAGTAGAAAGATATACATAAGCATGCATCAAAGTAAACAGGAATCATGGTCCATGGATTTAGTTTATATCTACACAAATGGTGAAGAGGGTAAATTGGCCATACCAGATCGAATGTCGTCTCCTACTTTCCCTCTATTTTTCAGTTGTCTTGAGATCATTGAGCAGATAAGAATCCACCAGTACAAATGAAAAATAAGCAGCATCAAAAGCATCGTGCTGAATGCATAATACAAGGCAGTGACGTAGCTGCTCAACATATCCAAAATCACCAGTGCTTCCGTGCTGGAAAATATTTGGAGCATCACAACTTGAATAACAAAGAAAGGATGAGTAAAATAAACTATGAAGCAGACATATCTGACGTACCACAATGACCCAATTACCCACCAAGGAAAATAAATAAGTCTAAGAAGCAGCCACGACAAGGCAAAAAACCCAAAGAAGATACTTGCTGCCAGCTCATTCTCAGAGTACTTAAAAATTTTGGCTGCTTCCATGAAGACATCACTTGCATCATGTAGAGCAAGAACAATAGAGCCAATTCGGAAAAATCTGACATAACAACACAATTCTCTTCAGTCAAATCTTGGGGAAAATATATTAAAAAAAGAAAAAAAATGAAAACTCTCTTCAGTCAAGAGATCAAAAAATAACTCATACGTCAAAATACAATTAATGTAATCTGTTAAAAAAATTCTAACTCTACAAAAAAAATGCCCGTGAGCATCAGATCACATAACATACAAAACTACAGCCTGAAACAACATGATCGTCTTATCGTTGAAGATGCAGCCCATTGGAAAGTAAGTCTTATCAAATACAAATAAACAGCAATTGTGTTGTACAGCCAGTTACCAATGCATATACAACTAAGCAAGAACAAAAAAAATGCTTTCCATCACATGCTAAAAATTATCCACCTTATTTAGTAAATGATTTTAGATGACAAAAAAGCAAGACAAAAACATAATGGCTTTAGAATAGTCATGAATCAGCACTTGCTGTGTACATGATGCAGTACAAAGCCTTTTTAACAATTTGTTGATGATAATGGTTGGAAACATGTGAAGCTCCATAGCCATGATGGGTAAGAGAGTAATAGGGTAGGGAAGGAAGTAGAAGAAAGGAGGAGGAAAATGGAGAAGACGAAGAATTCACATTGAAAACACAAAAAATAAACCAACAAACTGAGTCGATCTCCTCAGAGAGTTGGCTTTTCGTATTTCATGAAAGGCAAAAAATTACAAGACTGCCCCCTGTCCTTAAAGCTAAGGAAGCACCCAAAACACAAACCGAACAAACCCTCATCAGCAAGTAAATAAAACCAAAAGCTTGCCTATCACTCTAAAAACAAACAAGTCAACAAACAACAATCTCCTAATAAATTGCTTTGCATCATAATAAAGCATGCACTTAGTCTAGAAATTTCTTGATTAATTCTTTTTCAGGGAGATTGCTTCTTTGCAAAATGCTTTTTGTGTACATTTTCTGTTTAAAGCTTCCATGTAACATAAGACAGATAACTACAGTTAATTAGTTCAAATAAGTATTTTGCAAGTTCTTCGTCTTTAAAAAATCTGCTACTATGGGTCTTACTAGACTTGTATGAATCTAGCATTTAGTTTCAAATTTCCAGCAAGGAAAGATTATAAACAAGTTTATAAAAAGGTAAATAGAATATGATTAAAAAATGTTGCAATATGTGCTTTTTAAAACTGCATGTCACTTCAATACGCATCAAAAGTAAAACACCCCCTGACAATGGCATCTAGTTTTGCCAAACGTCTTATTTATGGAAAGAAAAATGTGTTAGAATGTGTAACGAACATATATCCTTAAATGATACGTAAACAAATCTTTCTTGTAAACTTGTCTGTTGAATGTTGTTGTGATATCGTGATTCGTGTGTGTATGAAAGTCTGTAAATGAGTTGTTTATGTTTGTATATCAGAAGGTTACACTTCTTTTATAGTGTATTATGGAGTGTATCTTAGTGGTTACAGGATATGCTGGATCTGTTAGGAGATTGATTTCGTGTCTTCTAGTTGTAACTGTGTTGGTGATATAAGGAGAAGCAGGTCTGGTGAACTCGAGGAGTCACCTGTTAACTCAGGAATAGAACATGTTAGTGATATAAAAATAAAATAAAATACACTAACTTAAATACTATTGATTGTTTGAGAAAAATATTCTAAGAGGGCAGGTAGCTTGAGGGTGCCCTCAGAGCCCTCACTCTGAGGGCACAACATCTTTAGCCACCCATGATCACATGGTTGCTAAGATCAGAACCCACTTAAAAGGTGGGTTCTAATCTTAGCCATCCATGTAATCATGGATGGCTAAAAGGATACCTTTGCCATATTCTAAATCCCCTATATGGAACTTTTGCTAAGTCATGTACGTATTGGTATCTAAGATGACCTAGTTTAAATTAATGAAAGTGAGCCAATGACCGTGATAATTATAGCATTGCTCATCAATTCAACATTTGATAAATCTACAATTGACATTTTTATAAATACTTATTCTCATTATGCCTTTACTAGCTGTTTTTTAAAAGATAACTTGGCTCCTAGGCCCTGGATCCTATCTGCTTGGCCAGCATTGGCAACCTTTTTGACAAATTCCAATCAATAGTACATTCAAATGAAGACAACAATTTCTTTTCTCACATCACACTCATTAGACAACATAAGCTCAAGGAAATACCTCGTAATGTAAGAATATCCGATCAAAATGACAGTGATTATATGATGAGACATCATTACACTGAAATCTTTTCGGCGTGTTTCCCATTTGAGCAGTGCAGCAATGCTGTAAATATAAAATCCACACTGGCACAAATAATAAAGCTGCAGCAAAAATCTGCACAAGATAAGCACCATATGCTAAAAATTAGAAGGATCTGTGGCATAGAATATTTGGCTTTAATGAAGTAGCATAATAAGAACTACAAACAATATTACAGAAGGTTGTTATTTGTACAGAATGAACGGGTTATACACGGGCGCAACAGCAAGTGCCAAAGTGTCTGAATCATCAATGTACAAACACTAATATCGCATTTTTTATTTGCAAGATATATCAAAGTACAGCTGCAAATAGAGCCAAGCAATATTCGTTGTATATTAAAATTAACTTTCCACAATATTCAAATACTTTTAATGCATGCTATTGTCAAGATTGTATAATTTAAATGTGTGTTTATATATCCTTTAAGTAATAATATTATTAAAAAATATGAAGACTTGAAGAAATATGATTTGTAATGGATTAGAAGTGGTAAACAAAGCCTGAAAACTGTGTAAATGGACGAAGGTAAAAAAAGATTAGATTTCTGATTTACATGCTGATAGGAGCTATGATCAAGTAGTGGAAAAATACGATCTGTGCCCCATTATCAAGAATCCATGAACGATGTACAATGATAATATCTATACCATCAACAATAATACTTCTTCCCTCTTAATACATTGTTGTATGGTCATAAACACCCCTTATCTCATATCATATTTGCTTGACCACCCTAAATCTGAACCAGTCATATATTCTAGTGTTCATTATGCAAAGATTAAATCACACTAACCACTAAGAATCAAAGTCACACATAAATTTAAGCATAATGAAAAATACATTAATTTAACTTTATGGTAACAATTATTCAAGTTCCACTAGGCTTAATGTTGCCAATGTTACAACCTACAAATTAATACCTTGTTTCCAAACTTTCAACAATTGTGTACATTTAATAGAATCTGAGATGTTTCGGAGAAGTAATGCCAGATCACCAATTATTATCACCTAGACTATTCAAGGATAAGGTACGTGGTAATATATAAACAGTTATTATTAGCATGTTGAGTGCTGCCAACTACTCCTGTCAAAAAGACAAGCAGAAAACATTCACCTCTATTAACACAGTCATAAACCATGACTTGTAAAATATGCAAAAAGGTTTTGAAACCTTTGTGTTCACCCACTACAGAATCAAGTTATTTAAACATACAAATTAATAATTTTTTTTGGAAAAAAAAAAAACACAGCTTACATAATTTATTTTGTTCTCATATGTTTGAATCTTAGGTAGCTATGCAGCTGTATTCTACATTCTTGATTTACATTTATGTACGGATTCAGGAATCAGACCACAGATTCAAAGACAGACACCATCTATGAGGATCAGCCACCTTTACCGACAAAAGGCCAACCCGCATACCATAGCAAATGTTTTCATTTAAAATAGTAGAATAATCACTGTGCAACCTCTATTCTATCTTGGTCCATATCTTACACACACGTTGCCACTGTATTTTGACATCTACTATCTGTGTCCCACTACCACTGATTGAATAGGCCCATACAATTGGCCTCAAAAAAGGTTAGGGAGTGCATTAGAGCAGCATCTCAGGCTGTGCTCAGATTTTTAAACCAGTTGCTTTATAGTATGCAATTTTTGAAGCAAAGTACCTTCACATGAAAAGAAATGCTGCAGCTCAATAAATGGCATTATTTCAAGCAATTGCTACTTTTAAAATATAAAAAAGAAAATGCTGATATACACTACAGCAGTTTCTAAAATCACAGTCAGTCTTTTAATTTGGACATATGTCCTCAACAGGGAAGCTTTCATAACAAATAATTTCAAAGCAAATTTCTTTCATAAAAAATTGAGAACTCACTTCAGATCCTGATCTGGCCATCCTATAAAGAATTCTTTGGTGTCCCTAAACCATGGCTCCTTGTACGTAATCAAGATGATACAAACTTGCACTACAGCATAATATGTAAATTTCCACATAGATTCTGAGCATTTTATGATCTTCACCTGCTTCACATCATCAAGCTTTGAAATGAGCAAGCCCTTACTCAACATCTTGGTGGCCATCCTCTGAAAAAAATCAAAGGATTAAGCGTTCAAGGTTCCAGAATAGATTAAACTGTTAAATTCAAAAAAAATAAAATAAAATAAAATAAAAAAAGAGAAAGAGTTTCAAACAGAGGAAATGTTTCATACAAATGGTTGACATCTGAATAAGATGGCCCTAAAAAAGTTCCATTTCCCAAGAGGAAAATAAAAGATTGTCATTTCATGATATGAATATGAAAACTTAACAATGTTTTTTTTACAAATATTAAAATAACGAGATTTTTCAACGCACAGTCACCAGCGTTTTAAAAATCGTGACTCTTTCATTGGATTCAGCAGTCACAAATTCAAAACAGAAAGCACTGTTGAAGTAGTCACTCAATCAGAACATTAATCAACCATGAATAATAAACTTCATATGCTACATAGAATTAATAGAAATGGTCCTTAATATATCGAAAAGCAGACAGCTGATTAGCCTAAAATAAACATTGGGGTGAGTAAGTTTCTACAAATACTAATCCATCAATTTTACTTATTATCTTACTATACGCTTAATTATGACTGCTAGCCAAGGTCAACAACAAACTGTACAAGGACAAACAATAGATAAAAAGTTACGACAAACAACACAAACTTTTCAAATAAAAAGACTTCTAGTAATATTAGTACTAATAATGTATAAGATGACATCGCAATTTAAAAAAAAGTTGCATTACTTGGCAAACATAGTTGAACTCAGGAGACCCAAGATACACCTGCTCATAAGTCATAATGTTCACACAGTCACATTGCACACCAATAATCTGCAGCTATATTCTTTGATGGAAAAGCCAGTTTTCCGAACTACCATTTCCTAATACCCCCCTTTCTCTCACTAAAATCTTTTCGATTCAATATTTATCTCAAGAATTTAACAAAAACTAGATTCAATTTTTAGTTCCCAATATTGTCATGCTCCTTACCGCAGTTTAACCGCAAGCACAAACGTGAGAGCAGACAGGAGCTAAAAATTGCAATTTGGTCTCTGGAACAGATACCACAATCGAACCAAGAATAATGAGAGAATTTCATACACCCGAAAGCAAACATTCCAATCAAATCAGTATAGGCAAGTTTCATATGCCAGTTCAAGCTAAAATAAACATGGCAAGAAACAGAAAAACAACACAAGACAGTAAACATAAGCAACAGAACAAAACAATCCCTCCTTCATCCCTCCAGAACTCCACAGATCCAGGCGCCCCGCCACAGAACTCGAATCAAACGCAACAAAATCTCCCCAAACCA
>JAVDBV010000359.1:0-18249 GCA_032619315.1 Piper longum
CATGCATGGCCATGGTGGGGGTGGACGAGGACGAAGGTTTGGGGATGTGAGAGTCGAGGGAGACAAAGGGGGGGGGGGAGTGGGGATGGAGGGGCCCTGCGATGAATAATCCGACGGTTGGCATTTTTTATGATGAGTTCAATTACCCCCCACCTCCCTAATTAACTTAATTTAATTAAGAAGGGTTCTCCTCCCATTTTGATCTTTATTTCGTAATATTTATTTAATGTAAAATTATTATTATCATTATTTATTATTTAAAAAGAGTTGGGTTATAATTTTACTTGAATTAATAATTTTATTAAAGTTTGGACAATTAAAATTTTTAAATTTTACGCCATCAAAAAATAAAAAATAAAATTATATATATATAGATCTTCGGAATTTTTTAATTTCAAATTGTCACATTTTATTAAAAATTAAAACGTCTGTTTTATCTAATATATGTTATTAGGAATATTTATTAAAAAAATAATAAAATATCATTCATTATATAAAACACAAAAAAATTATGTTTGATAAAATTTAAAGTTAGGTAAAGGTATTTATGTCAAAAAAATAAATATTATGAGTAAAATATTCTTAAAATATATGAATTAGCTATATATAAAATAAAAATTTGAGATCTAGGTATTTTTTATATAAATTTAAAATTTTAATAATTTGTGATAAAAAATATTAAAACTTAATTATTTATGATATTTTCCCTTACTTTAATTAAGGGGTTCTCGTTGTGTTTTGGTCTTTATTTCTTGTTTATATGAAGAGCAGTTTTTTTTTATGGTCCCTTAATACTTACTTAAAAATAATTATTTTCTTTATTTATCATTAAGAAAGTGTTGGATTATAATTTTACTTAAATTAAGAATTTTAAAAACAATGATAAATTTTCATATATTTATAGTTATATTTATTATCTTTTTTTATTATTAAGAAAGAGTATGAAAATCTTTAAAAAATAAATTTAAAATTAAAGTTACTTTTTTTAATTAAATAAATATTTATAAATTTTATTTAAAAATAATATATAAATATTATATGAAGTTAATTGTATATATTTTCATATATATATATATATATATATAGTATTATTAATAAGTTTCAAATGCTCTTTGGTTAGTGAATATTTAAATTATATTTATTTTAGACTCGATTAATCTAGCAATAAAAATTAATATCAACTGATTCTCCCGTGTACATCATCAATATAAAATTTTAAATTATAATGACTGTAAAATGAGGAAGGTAATTTTGTTCGAGCCCAAAAAAATAATAATTATGTGATTTAGATAACTAGATTTACGTACTGATGATATTGTTATATAAGGCCACATGTGTTGCATAATTACTGCTTCTTAATGGGATGGTATCTGATTTATCTCTGGTTTCATTAGGCCACCTGCAATGCAACTTTTATTCAATGCATAGTAATTAGTGTTCCATATTACCACACTGTCTCAGTTTCTCTTATTCCATGGATAGTCATTCTCTTAGTCCCTTTATATTTCCACTGAAGAAGCATTATCATGGGACTTGATGAACCTTTTCTAATGAACAAAAATAAAGAGCTTTGTTTGCATGATTAATAAGTGATTAGAATATGTAGCTTGCTTCAAAAGAGGAATGATTTGTTAAAAATATCAAGGATTTAATATATATATATATAAAGCACATGAACTCATTTCCCATAAAATGCAGTCACAACTGCTTCATTATATTGTAAATTGTAAGACATTACATTGTCCACAGCAAATTTTGTTTGTTAAATTGAAGACTTTTAACTGGGCAGGATTGAAAGCAAAAACCATGGTTTTATTCTTGTTTACAAAGGTAAATGTAAAGGAGCTTTAATTAACTAGAAGAGTTCTTGGTTATTATCTATATAATATATTTGACTGCCAGCATAGTTTTCTGCATTTTTTCCTGTTTTTTTCAACTTCTTTTGATCTTACCTTGAGACTCTGCAAGAGTAATGCGACTGTGGCATCCCAAGCAATTGCTTTCTGCTTCCCTTTTTTCTACCATTCCTGTTCTCGAGTTTGATCATCGCGGTGGATGACCAAAATATTTGGTGTTTCCAAGGTCAAAACTCCTTATCAAACTCAGCCTTGGTAGCTAACCCCCCACAAAAAGTTTTCCACCTTTTATGTCATTAGCTCAATCAAGTCAATATTTCTCTCCACCACTCACATATTTTTACAAAAGAATCTGTCTTTCCCACTTATAATGGTTATTGACATGGTTTTCAATGTTGAAGATGGGGAAGAGTGGAATCTGTGGTGGTTTTTACAGGGCAAATACCATAACAAGAATACCGTCTAAGTTCAGTTTATATACTTGCTTATGGTATCACAAATTCATGGGTACATTACTGAGTCTTTAATACGAAACTCGAATTGAAGATGCTAAAAGATCACATCGGAAGACACTAAAAATCGTCGGATCTATTATCTTGGAACTTCCAGTTTCATCTTTTATGGAGAGAGAAATGGATGCCCCAAAAGATTTTGAACAAATACTTGAATGCAATGTTGCCAAGCTCATTCAAAGTTTATCAAACACTGCAAAACAGGAATATATTTGGGACAACACGAATTCACAAGTAAAAAAAAAGGAGGTATAATTGGGGAATTTCTGAACGAATGACTTTGAGATTTATTGCAGATATTTTTATGCTAACCAACACAGCAAAAGAACACAAAATTGGAAGGGACCAAAAAAAAAACAGACATAATCAAACTTCAAATAAAAAATCATGGAACAACATACTTGTTCCTTAATTAGAATGTGGGTCTCTTACTAGCCTCACCAGCCGATGATGCCAGATTAAAAGACTGGTAAAGAATATAGAATCTACCATTTTGCTAGCTCGTATTTAGTAGACGAAGAGCAGAGCAGCGAGAGCAAATAAGCTTATTGTTTTCTCTGAATCAGCTCTCTTGTTACATGTCTACTATTGTTTAAGCAACGGCAGGCATGTCCTTCAACCATGGATCAAGAGGCTTCCCAATGGTGTACACAATAAATCCAATCTCCCTCAATTTATCTGCATCAACAATGTTGCGACCATCAAAAATGAATGCAGGCTTTTGCATATTGTCATATATCCTCTTGTAATCAAGGGTCTTGAACTCGTCCCACTCAGTTAAAATGCAGACACCATGAGCTTCCTTGGTAGCTTCATATGCATCCCAAGTGACCGAGACTTCCTTCACGGCAGAGGGGCTCATAGGTTGGAGATGGATTGGATGGTCCCAATCGAATTTGTTCATACTCAGGTCTCGTTGTATCTGATCCTCGGTAACCTGAGGATCATAGATGCTAATCTTTGCCTTGTCACCCAACAATCCTTTGCACACATCAATAGCTGCAGTCTCCCTAGTGTCACCAGTATCCTTCTTGAAAGCAAAACCAAGAACAGCAATTTTCTTACCAGAGACTGTGTTAAACATGGAGGATACAACACGGTTCACAAACCGGCTTTTCTGGTAGTCATTGATCTTGATTACTTGCTTCCAGTAGTTGGCAACCTCAGCGAGTCCATTGCACTCACAAATGTACACAAGGTTGAGGATATCCTTTTGGAAGCAGGAGCCACCAAATCCAACACTAGCATTCAAGAACTTTGGTCCAATCCGGCAGTCCTTACCTACAGCATAAGCCACCTCAGCCACATCGGCACCAGTTGCTTCACAAAGAGCAGACATGGCATTCATGGAGGAAATCCTCTGTGCCAAAATTGCATTAGCAGCCAGCTTTGAGAGCTCAGCAGACCAAAGGTTTGTAGTCAGAATTCTATCCCGAGGAACCCAATGAGCATAAACATCAACAAGTGCTTGAATGGCTTTCTGTCCCTCAGGAGTTTCCCGCCCTCCAATCAGGACGCGATCAGGATTGAAAAGATCCTTAATGGCAGTTCCCTCAGCAAGAAACTCAGGATTAGACAAAATCTGAAAATTAATGCCTTTACTATTGTGCATCAAAATCTTTTCGATTGCCTCTGCGGTTTTCACTGGGACAGTTGATTTTTCAACAACAATCTTATCAGATTTCGATACATCGGCTATCATGCGAGCTGCACTCTCCCAGTAGGTAAGATCAGCAGCCTTTCCCGCACCAAGACCGCGAGTTTTGGTAGGTGTGTTCACTGAAACAAAAATAATGTCAGCTTCTGAAACATGTTTCTCAAGGTCTGTACTGAAGAAGAGGTTCCTCCCTCGACATTCCTTGACCACATCTTCCAGGCCTGGCTCATAAATTGGGAGTTGGTCACTGTTCCAAGCAGAAATTCGGGCTACTGAAATGTCAACCACAACCACCTCAATTGAGGGACATTTCAGGGCAATCACAGCCATCGTAGGCCCACCAACATAACCAGCTCCCAAACAGCAGATCTTCACCATCTTTAGTGCAAGAGGTTTTCTTTGCTCTACAACAAAGAAAAAGGAGATAGGCGTTAGAAATACAAACAAACAAATTTACAAAAATCTGGCCTCACTTCCTCCACCAACTAATTTAATTTGTTTTAGAATTCAGATGCAAATAGAAGAGCGTTGTCAAATCTGAGTCCTGCAGCAGCTGATACTTTATCCTTCCAGAGCAAGGTGATTGAGTTATAACTGATATAATTATTCCCAGGGTTATCAGATTCAAAAGGTGTCGCATAACACAAACTATTTAATCCCAAGCACTTATCAAATGGCTAACAAATTAACGAAAGCTAATGGCATTTATTTCAACAAGAAAATAAAAAAGATTTGCTTCCTGGTATAGGATCAGGGAATTATTGCTAGGAAGAAAAAATTAGCTAAGGACAACAGAATCAACCGACAGCAGACAGAGTAGATCTGAGTAAACAACCTAAGCAACGACTTCAATTGAAAGGAAAACAGCACAAAATCTCAAATTTACACTGAAAACGCAGAGAATGCAACAAAGCAACGTTTTTTGCATCATAATCCCATAAACGCAAAAATAACAAAACAGCTCTCACACAAATCGACAGACACAAGCTAAATACGAACTTGAAATAAGTAACCACGAGCGCCGATAAACGAAAACAGCCATGGAGAGCCCAAAAATAAATTACCATCTAAGCCCAACAATTCCCAACACACAAAAAAAAAACGCAAAACTCGATCACCAAACATCAGATCCGACAACAGACCAAGCCACCCACCATCAGATCTGACACCCACCAACAAAACTCCAAACAACACAATCCAGATCTCATCAGAATCTCTTAAAAAGCCACCATCTCCAATCCAACCAACGGAATGCCACATAATATACATATAAACTAACTGCAGTCTACCCACAACCCAAAACAGCAAAAAGACAACACATTTCAATCAGAATGAAACAAAACCGAGCACCAAACCATATTATTCATACATGCATGCATATCTATATCTATATTAAAAGAAAAAAGAAAAAAAGCAGTAGATCATTATTACCTGGTGGGAGGAGTTGAAGATGAGAAGGAGAAGGTCTTCTCCTTGTGACGATGGAGAGGTAGTGAAGGGGAGGGAGGGGAGAAGAAGGTGTGTATGAAGGAGAAAGGTGGTGGAGTATATGTGGTGTTTATATATAGGGAGGAAGAGAGGAAGTGTGGAGGGAAGGTTGGAGGGAAATGAGATCTACCGACTACCGACCATATTTAGACCGGTTCAAACAAAAACGGTTTACTTTTTGTATTCAACGTCGGGCCGGGCTCAAACCCAACGGTGGATTGCTAATTATTAATTACAGATTGGAGATAGGTAATCAATTATTTACAGTAAGGATTACATTCGATCGGATGTTACGGCTAATCATATTTTCTAATAATGATTTTGACAAATTTTGAGATTTGGAAGTTGCACTCGATTTTGTTGTTTTTTATGAAAATAATTTTTTTTCATCTACTTAATACTCAAAAAGTGTTTACAATTCATGCAATTATAAATATCAAAATTTTTTATGACTCGACGCTTTTTTTTGACGCCATCCCTTGTTTTTTTACCCGGGCTTAGAATCGATAATGTAAAAGCATTGGGAGAATTATTATTGCTACCTCAAATATTTACGATTTGTCAAAAAAATTCTTAAGAAATATGATTATTCATTTCTAGTATTCATATCTAAGCTCAAATTCTCTAATTTTTTTTTGGCACAAATGAAAACCACTGTTATTATATTTTTGAAGCTCACTATTTTTTGGTTGGTAAAGCTCAAATCCGGTGTAATTTCCATCGGCGATGATTAGGGTAGGTTTAGATTTCCGATGTTCAAAGAACTAACAAGAATGGGATCAGGTTTAAGTTCGGATTTGGGTTTTGAAATCATATGGGGAGCTCATAGCCATATTCATGCTCAGGCTTAACCCTAAAGTCATGACTCAAGATTGTATGACCAACCGAGCAGGAAAAAATTGCCAAGTACCCTTTTGTAACTACTAAAAGTTACTTTCGTAATTTAGAATTAATAGTGGTTATTAAAAGAGGGTATTTGGAAAATTCTAATCACCCAAGCAAGACTACTCTGTAGACTATACAATCTGGACTCTTAAGTCCATCCGGTTTTGATTGGGTGAATTTAGGGCTGCACAAGTGGAAATCCGATCTGTACTTAAATTGACATTTGGACAGCTAAATTAATAAAGTGGTTTGTATCGCTCTCAAATGAGTTAAGTGTTCAATTATTCTACCCATTAAAACTTTTAGCGTGCAAGTCCAAAGCCTTCGTAGATATTGAGAAAGCTCTTTGATGGGGTTGTGCAAGTCAGAAGTCAGATCTAACACTAAAATCTATTTAAAGCCTTCCAATCTTCAATAGTTTGAGGTGTCAATTTGTTGGGCCCTATTAGCCTAACATTAGTATCAGAATCAAGAGGGATTTGGTGTTGACCCACATCCATTATGGAAAGCTTTTTCGGTTCTGCCTGATGGGGGTGTTCACGGGCCGATCTGAGTCGATTTTTCCAAAACTTGTGACCGGCTCATTTATAGTTTTAATCGGTTCGAGTTTTATTCGGTTTAAGTCGAGTTTTTCCAATTTCAAGTTTCGAGTCGGGTCACTTAAAAACCGAAAAGCGGAACTTGACCCGGGCCCGTATAAAATGAAAAATCGAGCTCGAGGTCGAGCTCAATTAGGGTATGGTGGCTGGGCGGCTAGGCGGCTATGGCGGGGATTGGCCGGCAACCATCGACGGGAGAGAGACGTGTGGCGATGGGAGACGGGCGGCGACAGGCGATGGGCGACGGTTGACTGGCGATGGGCGACAGTCGTTTGGCGACGGGCAATGGTCGATTGGCGACGGGGGACGGTCAATTGGTGACGAGAGGCGAGTGGCGGCAATTGGTGAAGCTCTTTGCCTACATTGGACCCACCGTGGCCTCCGCCCTTCACCACCCACACAACTCCGGCGAGGAGGAGGAGGAGTGGGCGGCGAGACACTGTTCGGCATCCCCACCACCCTCGTCGATTTTTTTGATGAATTTATTTGTGTGATTTTGATGGTTTTGCTGGGGTTTTTTTTTGTTGATTATTACAAGTAGTGGATTTGATCTCAATTCGCGATTTGTGCACTTTCTTGATCCGTAGATGGTTATAGTGTTTAGGGGGTTTTGGTGTTCGAGCAAGGGAGCAAGTATAAAATCTACAACTTGTGCACATTGTAGATTTTCTTGATCGGTTCGAGTTGTAGATTTTCTAGTTTTAATCAGTTCAACAAGTTGTAGATTTTCTAGTTTTAATCGAGTTGTAGATTCGACTCGACATTTTGAAGACGAGAGGATACAAAACGTCTTGCATTGAAAATAATAAGTCGAGTCGAGTAGAGCCTACTCGAGTTACGAGTCAATCGAGTTACGAGTCGAATCTGAATCGAGTCGAGTTGATCCGAGTTTGACAGAACTCGTGATCAACTCGTTTAATATCGAGTCGAATCGAATTATAAGTATCGAGTTATCGAGTCGAGTTATATTTATAACGAGTTCGGGCCGGGTCGAGTTGACTCGTTAAAACTCGCGAGTCAACTCGACTCATGAACAACCCTACCGCCTGATGATTTAAATATGTGAGTTCTCATTTTTCCAGACATTGATATATGACTTCCGATTATAGAAGGTTCCTTCGTAAGTTTTCCCTAATGACTTAAAGAAAATTTGACAGGTAGTAATACACGAGTTGTGAGTTTTGTCTAATGAAGGAAAAATTGTTGAACGATGATAATTTTGGAGTTGCCTCATATGTGAAGGGAAATTATTAGGTTTGTCCTACATTGGACGTAAATGATGTTGATAGTTTGTATATAAGTTAATGAAAAAATCTTATTCTTTGAGTTAATTTTTAAATTAAGAGAGGCTCGTGATACCTATTACGAGTCTTTTTTAGACGCCCATTAAGCCTAACACAATTAATGTCATAAAATAAGTGAAGTTTGATGTAATGGAGACTTGATTTGCATCTTTCACCTTCACAGCATTTTGGGCAACTTGTAGATGGAGATATCAATTACCGAAGTTAGCTCGGCATCAAGGTTGGTGGAATTGTTCTCTTCATGTTTATCATGCTTACGCTTAATAATGAAGGTTTGAGAAGTTCTTCTAAAATGAAAAGACTTGTGTTCGCGAAAGACCATACAGGAACAAACCCAATCATAAAAAACAGCACGTCTTCTCCACAACACGATCATGTGAACCGCAACATTGCTTCACGGCATGCCAACCTTCACAATTGGTATGATCTCTATTTAATTTTGTTCCCCAAATTCCTTTTTCTTGCTATTCATTCATAGCTATTATATTATAAGGGATTAACCGCAATCTACCAACTACATGAAAGAATGAAAAGGTACCAACTGCATGAAAGACTAAACAAAGAAAGGCATCAAATCTCAGGAACCTTTTGGCCGGTGACATTTAACAAGAACAAGGCTTGTGTGAGATTGAAGCCATGACGGATTACTAGACAAGTGGTATTAGTACATTTTTTGCAGCCAGCTATAGGTGGATCACTTCGAAGTTGAAACAAAAGAATATACATCGTATAAACGACATCAACGTGAATATTGGATCAGTGCAGGCTTCGCTAAGGGACAATTTGGTAACGATGATGATGATGGAAGGGAGAACTAATTTGCTCGCTTAAAAGAAGATCCAAATTTCCCAAGCTTTTCTTCTTTCAATTGTACATTAATTTTCTTGCTAGAGCAATTCCATTAATTTGTTGGCTCAATTTTCTGAGAAAAATCAATCTGACAACAATACAGTATTTCGCAACAAGTATCCAGAAATTTTACGTTATGAGGAAAAGAAGCTTAGTAGCTGTTTTCCATCTCAAGTACAAATCAGGATTCAACTTTGAGTTATTGCACTACGTTCAATAGCATTAAAAATGTAGGATGACATTAGTATCAGCCGACATTGAAGAACAAAGAGAAATGTTGGAGCATCTTTCTTTCAGATAAATGGGGTATCAAAATGCAAACAAGTTATAAAAGTTGCAAAGACTTGCGAGCGCAAAATCCAAAATGTAAGCAAAACTGCAAAATTAATAACACAAAGAATGTTCCTGTTTTCTAGCAACTCAATGGGTAACAACGATTCTTCCTGCAACCTGGTCAAGGTCACGCTGGCCACTGGAGGTAATTCTTCTTCCACTGTTCATTCAAAATTAGATAAATTATGATCGCTGCTCAGTTCAAAAACTGTAATCAAAATAGAAGACCAGAGAAAAGAATCTTTTGTGTTTGATATAATGGAAGTCGGATAAAGATATATCTTACAGCACAGTAACACAACCGAGTTCATAAAAATGAATTCTAACAATACAATAAAATATACAGAATGAGCCTTCAGTAGCCTCACCCTTTTGGATCTGCCTCAACAATATTTATCTTCTGCAGCTGGTGAAGGATGTGTCGAGCAATGGACCCACTGCTTTTGCAGAAATGTGGTGGACGGGCTCCATTCCTCTTCCTCCCTCCATAGATTTTCTGGAATCCACCAACTCCAATACCCTGTCTCAGGTAAAGTTTCCTTGCCATGGAAGCTGCACCATCAAAAATAACGTTATTCCTGAGCTCTGACACTGTCAACTGAATAAACACCCAACAAAACAAAATCCCACATTACCAGCTCTGATGTAATACCAATCTGGGTCATATGGAGCAAGTTACTTGAATCTAGCAGTCTTGACAATATCAGTCCAATCTGGAAGCTCCAGCTGTGCATCAAGGGGGGAAAAAAGAAATACTCAATGCAAATGAAAACTTACCATCAACTGATAAGATATGAAACATATCATAAAAAACAACATTCATAAAACAAAAAAAAAAAGACAAAATAACACCAATAAATAAAACCGGTCACACAAGCAGAATTTATTATCAACTTTTGCAAAGAACAATTACGGATGGTTAAAATTCAAAACAACTTAGTTTACGATACCAAAGACGATTCAGAGCATAGTTGATAAGACAGTAAAACAAACTATGCCTTCAATGATCTCAGAACTTGCTTCGTCTCGGAACAACTCTAGCCTGCTCTTACATAAACGATCCATGTAATAATTCAAGGAAAACACTGGTCAAACGAATATAGGCGAGCAGTTTAAGTAATATCCACATTAAAGCCTCCCCAATAGTAAAGCTCAGACACGAAACATATAGGCAACAAAAGATTACCAAATAGTAATCCTAAAACAGAATTACAGCAGATCACATTGTCCAAAGCGGCCACCACAATCAAATTACTTGCCCTAACACACTTACAAAGCTACCATTGACTGAAGCATAGTCATGTCAAAACAAAAATGCAAACAATTGAGATGAATTGCAACAGATTAGTTAGTTGTTTTACCTATTACAGAGCAACAATTACAAACAGAAACATGAGGCAGAACAGAAATCAATGCCCTACAACCAATTAATCAGCCGTAGCAGACCATACACAGCCCAACAACTAAAAACTGAACGCCGAACAATCACCACATCACAGAATGGTAATCGAACCAAGCATTTCTACCGAAATCGATAATCGCAATAAACAAAAGATGATACATTTGCTTGTGGTAGGGCGGGGAAAAAAAAAGGAGGGAAAGGAGGTACCTTTCCGGAGCGCTTGAGGTGGCCGGCGTAGGCCTTAACGAATTCGTGAGGGGAGACGTCCTTCACCGTCCTCGCCGTCTCCATTTTTTCCTCCGATTGTCGGCTCCGGCGAAGCGACGGCGGCGTTGCTAGGGTTTCACAGTCTCTACCTTCGTTCTCTCTCTGGGGAAGATGTGAAAGTACCTAATTGCCCACCAAATATTGAGATTTGAGATTGTGTTAAATATTATGGCTATTAATAATATTTTTAGTATTAAAATAATAAAATTTATAATTTTAATAACTTTTTGTCAACAATTTTATTGTATATATAGAGTTAAAATAAATGATTCAAAATTAATAAGATTATCAATAACTTTTATCGGGAAACATTACTAGTCAATAATTACTTAATAAAAAATTATAATAATTTTGTCCATTAAATTTTTGAAATTGGTAGCAGCATGAAGTTATTTTGCTGGGGAAAAATTTTGTGATTATATTTTTCAAAAACATTTTAAATAGGGTATAATGCCAGGGAAGCCCAGCCCAACGTAAAAGCTCCAGTTATTTAGTCAGATTTAGGTCACTTTGTTACTTGTTTATATTATACGTTATACTCTACTTTGTGTTTCTATATTGTAATTATATAAATATAAATTATGAGGTACAAAAGATTTCAGCTCTTAGCAATAAGATTCACATTTTATATATTTTTTACTTGACATAAAAATATAAAACTATTATTTATCATAAATTTATTTTTAACATCCGAATCAAAAAATCCAAAATTGAATCCAAATATTAAATTTATTTTATTTATTATATTAGTATATAATCTGAATATGTAAAATTTATATGTGATTCAAATTTTATATAAATAATATAGATTTTATCTATTTTAATTTTAAAATACATAAAAAATAAATTATTTTAAATATTTTTAAACTATAATTTAATAAAATATTACATACTCAAATTAAATAACTTTAAATTCATATCCGATCCAAATATTTTTTGATATATTATATATCTAAAAAATTAGAACCCGGATTAAATCTAAAACTATTTCTGATTGGATATCAAATTCATGATGTGTCCGAACCTATCCCCTTATGAAAAAAGGATGGTCGATGAATTACATCCACTAACTGGGCCTTTGATGGGCTTGTGGGATTAGCTAATTAGGCCCAGGCCCAGTCGTGGTCGTGCGCCGTTGCCGTCGTCGCTAATCTTATACCACCAACCTTTCCGGCCCCAAAAAATCGTCGACGATCGAAGCCCTAGCACCCACCTTGCCGGCGATTAACCGGAAAATGGCGCTCCGGCGTCTCCTCACCGCCTCCGCCCAATCCTGCCACCCATCGGCCCTCCTCCGATCCATCCTCCGCCCCGCCTCCACCTCCACCGCAATCGCCGCCGCCGACGACGGCGACATCGCCCGCTTGCCGCCGCCGTACGCAATGCCCTACGACCGCCTGGCCGAGGCCGTCAAGTTGAAGCTCAAGCGCCTGGAGGACCCCGACCCCCGCTTCCTCCGGCACGCCTCCCCCCACCCCGACGCCGACGCCGACCACCTCCCGATTCTGACGGCGCCGGCTACCCGCGTCACGACGCTGCCGTCCGGCCTCCGCGTCGCCACCGAGAGTGACCTCGCCGCCGGCACGGCCACCGTCGGGGTTTGGATCGACGCCGGGAGCCGGTTCGAGACCGAGGAGACGAACGGCACTGCGCACTTCCTGGAGCACATGATATTCAAGGGGACGGAGAAGCGGTCGGTGAGGGTTCTGGAGGAGGAGATCGAGAACATGGGCGGGCATCTCAATGCTTACACCTCCCGGGAGCAGACGACCTACTACGCCAAGGTGCTGGCCAAGGACGTGCACAAGGCCCTCGATGTGTTGGCCGACATCTTGCAAAACTCGTGCTTTAGCGAAGTTAGGATCACCAGGGAGAGGAATGTGATCCTCCGAGAGATGGAGGAGGTGAATTTTTTTTATTCTTCTTTAATTGGCTCGATTTTCGATAAATTTAGTGGGTGTTTTTGGGAGAAAATTGCTTCTTGAAGTCATAAGTTATTATTATTCAATGTGTGTAGATGAGGACATGAAAAGGAGATCCCTAAGCCTTGTCCGATTTGTGGGCAATGGTGCCGTGCTTTGTTGATGTTTAGATTACTGCACGTATGTAAATGGAGGTGCTTATATGTGAATTGCTCTCAGTATATTTTTAATTTTCATTTCACCTTGTTCTTGACATTACTTTTTTTACATTGTCGAATTGTAGTATCAGTGCTATTTAGTTTTTCTGTGATTTTACTTGGTGGCTGTCGTTATATCTTTTGTTGGGGTTTTGGTCAAAAATATTTCTGGAAATTTGGAGTTATTAGGTATCCCATTGTGTAGATGGCATAAAATGGACTTCCAAGCATTGCTTGATGTATGATTAATGGTATTGTTGATGTTTAGATTACTTTTCTATCCAAATTGAGGGACTAATTTGCAAGGATTTATTTGAATGTTTGTATTGTTCATTTCCTTTGTTCTTTAAATGGCTTTGTTTTTGTGTTTGGACTGTAGAATAAGATTATCAGTTTATAGCGCGGTTTATGTTTCTTTATGGCTTCATTATCATGGTTTCAATCAGCCTGGGTCATGGTCTGCAGTTGTTATGCGCAGAGATTTATTTATTTTAAACTTGAATGCATTTTAGGTGGAAGCGCAAACGGAAGAAGTGATATTTGACCATCTGCATGCAACTGCTTTCCAGTACACTCCTTTGGGTCGTACAATACTTGGCTCTGCTGAGAATGTGAAGACTATTACGAAAGCACACCTCCAAAACTATATTAAAACTCATTACACTGCTCCAAGAATGGTAATTTTGCGGGCTCGTTGGCTTCTTAGTTTCTGATATCGTTTAATGCTATAATGGCAACTCTTTGGGATTAGGCCGATGATGATGATGATTTAATGCTATAATGGCAAGCTTTAACAAATGAAATTGTTTCACTTTTTCGAAAATACTGAACTATGTTGTGGCTTATTTATTAGTGAATATGAGTATATGATCAGGCTAAAATTGGATTTTGTTGTGTTGTTGTTTGCCAGGTAATTGCAGCTGCTGGTGCTGTTAAGCACGAGGATATTGTTGAACAAGTGAAAAAGCTATTTACGAAATTGTCAACTGATTCCACTACAGCTTCAGAATTGGTTGCAAAAGAGCCTGCTATTTTTACTGGTTCTGAGGTCAAAATATGGAATATGTTTGGTCCTTCTGTATGCTAACATTGAGAATGTTTATGTTCAGCACCTTGGCTTTTGTTATATATTTCTTTGTTTATCTTTGCAACTGCAGGTTCGGGTCATTAATGATGATATCCCACTCGCTCAGTTTGCTGTTGCATTCAATGGAGCATCTTGGACAGACCCCGATTCCATTGCATTAATGGTGATGCAATCTATGCTGGGTTCATGGAACAAGAACACAGGAGGTGGAAAACACATGGGGTAAACTTTTTTCTTTTTAAAAAAATGAACATTTCCTGGGATTGTATTGCCTTTCTTTCTCAGGGAGGCATTGATGTTTTCATGCTCCGTGTTTTTTATTTGTCTTACAAAGACCTGTGATAGTTTGTCTTGGTTAATTTTTCTTTTTCAATGTAATTTTGAGTAGGTCTGAACTAGCACAAAGAGTTGCTATCAATGAAATAGCAGAGAGCATGATGGCTTTTAACACCAACTACAAGGATACCGGCTTATTTGGTGTATATGCTATTGCCAAGGTTAGGTTTTTAGTTTGAAAAATCTTTTGTGGCAGTAAAATGGCTATTGTCCTTCGGTCAAATATTTTTCCCCGATGCAATTCAATGGGAAAGTGGTAGTTTGTGCAAAACTTTGCCTATCTCATGGCAGCAACAGACAAAAAGTTTTAAATATTTTTCCCAGATGCAGTTCAATGGGAAAGGGGTAGTTTGTGCAAAACTTTGCCTATCTCTTAGCAGCAACAGACAAAAAGTTTTAAAGTTTAGTATGCTGTCTTGACCTAGCATGCTAATATTCTAGTTGATAATTTTTCGTATGTTGCAGCCGGATTGTTTGGATGATTTGTCGTATGCAATCATGTATGAAATAAGTAAATTGTGCTACCGTGTGACTGAGGCTGATGTCATTCGTGCACGCAATCAGGTAGTTTTCTTGTTCATTTAAGTACATATTTGTGTCATGAACTTTGGCTTAGTCTTGTTAGCGGATGAAGTAATTGTTGTCAAACTGTAATTTGAATGTTTTTTCTCCTGTTTTTTCCATCTACAAACAACAAAATTTCCTGATGATGGTTTTTGTAACAGTTGAAATCTTCTCTGATTCTTCATATTGATGGGACAAGTCCCGTAGCTGAAGATATTGGTCGCCAGGTAACATTTTTTACTTGCATTCCTGCTCCATGAACTGATGTGATTTTGACATTAGTCTAGGGAATACAAGTCCAGATGACATTTTTTTGTCTTGTCAAATATATAACATAAATGAAGGAAGTTTTCTATCTTCTCATATTTAATATATTATCATGGAGTCTGATTGCTTGACTGGAATGTTCCACTTGTGTTGCCAACGTTTCTAACTTGAGCTGGTCATATTGAACTTGAAAGTATAGAATTTCTCCCTAACAGAAAAAGAAGATTATTCTAACATCTCATTATTGTGCAGCTTCTAACTTATGGCCGAAGAATCCCATTTGCTGAACTGTTTGCTAGAATAGATGCAGTTGACCCGAGCACAATCAAAAGGGTGGCAAACCGTTTCATCTTCGATAGGGTATGGAACTTGGGCTAGTTTTATCACATACGGGTTTTTTTGGGTTGTACTGAATTATAATTGCTTTAACTATTTGAAAGTTTTGGGCGTTATCATTTATTATTTGAAGGATGGGAATTCATTTATCAAATTTTGCTTTTGCAGGACGTTGCAATTGCAGCATTGGGGCCAATTCAGAGTCTTCCAGACTACAACTGGTTCAGACGTCGGACCTACTGGCTTCGTTATTAGAGCCTTGCTTTTGCTGCTTTGTCTTTTCAATTATCGAAAATCAATTGCTAGAGCTAAGCAACAAAGCCATGGCGTCGAAATGGCTGTGCTATGTTTTCGCTCTGTTTTGTCCTCTGTATAAGCTTGAATCTATTTAACTCTGATTTTTCCTCTATCCAAGCTTGAATATATTTAATCATGTTGATAATGTTGGAGGGTATTTGTCAGTGAATTCAACAGAAATAAAGCCCGAATGAGGGTGGTTGTTTCATGTGTGCCTCTTGTCATAATGCGCATTTATTTTCTTCCAAATTTTTGATTAATAGTCTTTAATGTGAGTTGAAATGGTAGAGAGAAATGGGGGCCCGACATTTGTATGCCTTGTGTGAAATCGACCGTGTTTCAGATTTTGATTATGCGTGAACTCTTCTGCCTATATGTTTAAATTAAAATAAGTGTGAATATCCAAACACAGAAGGTGCTCTTCAATTAGATGCGACAATCTTCAGCTTCTGGCCACTTTTTTATGGGAACTCTTTAATTGTTGGGAAAACAAACATTTAATCATGTTGCAGGCTTTGCATTTTAACTCTTAAGAATGCTTTTTTTTTTATGTGGCTGTGCCTTAAACTACTTTAAAATGCAATGTGGATTCTTATAAGTACACATAATAATGCATTCTCGATAACATTAGACCGAGAAGAAATCCGGTGGGAGTTGTCGCCAATTTTTTTGATATTTTGAGAAAAATTACCAAAATGAAGCTCTCTTCCTCCCATCTGATTGGTGGCTCCTCCATTAAACCTGCCAAAATTAATCCGAATCAAATCAAATGGATATGTAATGGACAAACTAGTATGCACCAAGAATAAGCCTTGCCGGCTAACCTGGTTTTTTACAAACTTTCTCCAAAATAAAAGTATCACTTGGGTACGTCCGATTGCAGCCCCATTTTTATCATCTCCTTTGCCACTACTTGTGTCCATTCTAGTGAAGACAAGCATTTACGCACTGAGGTAGAAATGCGGTCTAAGCTATATATGATGGGAACTTCAGTTTGTTCCCTAGAATCTCAAAACATGGGGAAGCTTCAAGCTATTGTGATCCCATACCCAGCACAAGGCCATGTCATACCCCTCTTAGAGCTCTCCCACACTGCCTTGTTCAACGAGGCTTCCGTATCACCTTCGTTAACTCTGAATACCCGCACAGACAAATCACCACCTACCTCCCAGTGGAGAAGGTCGGCCAAGGCGCCGACGGCCGGAGCATCCAAATGGTGGCATTTTTGGATGGTCTGTCCCCGGAAAAACATCAGAGTTTCGATGTTTACATTAATTATGATTAATACGAAGGATTGACAATGAATAACTACGACCCTCATCCATAACATCTATTAATCAATGCCACCTTTGACATTGAAGAGTATTCATGGTCGATGGGAATTACGCGGGTATCTTTAGAAATTGATTTTCCGTGCAATACTTGTCAAGATTGTAAACAATATTAATTAATATACGAAGGGGGTATTAGCTGATTTAGCATTTAAGAAATCTTGCCTACCAATTTATTTCTTACAGATCAAAATTTTGGATAATTTTACCATCAACTAAATGATGTTCTTGGTTATTGCAGGTGTTGTAGCAAGGCATCAGATGATAAAACTGTCTGAAACAAAGCCCCCAATGAACACAAGGGACTTCATTTGGTTGCGCCTACCCGAAGAACGCCCAACACAAAATTTATCATTGCTTGGTGAACAGCTTCACATCTGCTAAAATGGTAAAGTACTTACTATGTAACTCCGTCCATGAGATTGAGCCAGCAGCCATTGCGCTGCTTCATGACCTCCTCCTAACCCATAGGCCCTCTCCTTACGGTCAGCCATCCCGTCCGTCGGCCACTTCTGGCCGGAGGACGACTCGTGCCTTGACTAGCTGAATGAACAAGATGCAAGCTCTGTTGTCTATGTTGCATTTAAAGTGTCACCATATTGGACCAAAGACAGTTCCATGAGCTGGCACGTGGGTTTAAGCTCTCCGGCCGGCCTTTCCTGTGGGTAGTCCAGCTGAACCTCGTAGACGGGTCAGGCGGGGGGTACCCGGAAGGTTTTCCGGCTAGGGTGGCCAGCCGGGGGGCGGGGGGGCGGGGGGG
>JAVDBV010000361.1:0-45593 GCA_032619315.1 Piper longum
ATATATATATATATATATATATATAATCAAATGATGAAAAACATGACAATCTATCATCGCATACAATCATCCTCACTTCCATTTTCACCTGAACTGAGTCTGAGCTCTAAGGTTCCTTGTTCATTCATATTTATCTATTCATTTCGTAAGCAATTCATCAAAATATAGCATGACAAAATTTTCATCCACACAACGTTAACACACCATCATTATGCATTACATGGCAGGTACATGTGTGCATGATTCTGTGCTGCTCCTCCGCAGTCCCAACAGTTGTCAACCATTGCAATCCTCACCTATGTATAAATAAGAAAACTGTCAGTAATGAGTGTTACTGACCTGGAAAATAACTAATATCAAACAAGCACAGGAGAGCTAACCCTCATGTTGAATAAAAACATCATATACTTCCTCAAGAAACTCTCATAATGGCAAAAATGGGAGCCGTTGCCCTCGAGCGGTAGTGTCCCCTTTTCCATGTCATTCTCTTTCTTTGGCCATTTCATCTATTGCTTCTCGAATCAATTTCATTCTCATTCATCTCAGCCTTCTACATCCTCTGTATTACTAATGACCTTAAGCACGAAGGCCGAACACTCTCAAGCAGTCGCCTTCAGTACCCTTTGAACTACAAGTCTAGACATGGGCTGTACTTAACAGTACCCATAAGCCTCCATGTTCTTCGGGTGTGAGCACATGCCCTATCTAAAGCCATGGCCACCAATATCCCTCTTTCCATCTCTCACCGAAAACACGAAAACTATACATATATATAGGCTTGGGTAGGGAATTGATAAAATAGGCTCGAAGGCATCGTGAGCTGGATCTGAATTTTGAAAACATACTTGAGGGATCTCATCCTCGAGGGTTATTAATCTCGAAAACCAGTTTGTTAAGATAGCCTGGGTTAAGTGGAATCCGATAAAATGCCACTTAACTCGTCCTGCAGGTAAGAAACCAAACATACAATGGAATAAAGC
Organism: Piper longum; assembly: GCA_032619315.1. Classification (NCBI taxonomy): domain Eukaryota; kingdom Viridiplantae; phylum Streptophyta; class Magnoliopsida; order Piperales; family Piperaceae; genus Piper; species Piper longum. The sequence continues at coordinate 981 of JAVDBV010000361.1, forward strand.
GAAAAACCGAGACTAGTTCTAAACGGACCTAGTAGAAGCTCCCATCATGGTTGTGCGCCTAGGCGGCAAGCTCCTACTCCATACCTACACATTAAAACTAAATACTAACACCCGTTCATAATGCATTTACACATCCTATATCATACTCACATCAACTATGCATCAATCAACACATATCAATAATAATCAATATAAGTTTTCCTACTCTAAGTTGCATTAGATTAGAGTACTTATTTAGTTGACCTGATTAATCCCTTCACATTTATTTTAATATCACACAGTCACATATCTTCATATTTTTATTAACATAAAAATATATAGCACATCAATCATTCAATCATAGCATCCTATCATGTTGTACTAATAATCATTAATTTCAAATAATTAAATTAAAATAAATTATACTTCACACGTCGTCAGTAATCGGAGATAGCTAGGGTTTTGTCGCACATGTTGGAGCTCGAATTCAGAGCTGGATGGCGTCCAAAGTTCGATCAGGTTCAACTAGATAAACTTGGCAGAAGACCAGTAAATCCAGTTTTCTAGGAAGTTCAACAGTTTTTCGACCGGCCGCTGCTGTTTTCGAGCGGCTCCCGACGGTTTTTCGGCTACTATTCGAGTCGGGCAATCAGAAGTAAGCAGCACCGTCTCAGCGAGCTCGACCCAATGGTGGTGATGACTAGGGTAGCCACGGTGGCGATGATCGTCGACGGCGGCCTCGAGTTCAGTCGAGGCAGTCGGTCGTTTTGATCGGGCCCACAACTGGCATTGGCAGCGGTGTTGGAGGGGAAAATGTTGGGAAGGTCGAGGGGGTGATCATCGGTGTCACTGCGGTGGCAGCGTGGCCCAAATATCGGTGAATCGACTCCGGGAACGTCGCGGTTTGTGTGGCAATTCCAGCATCGTGGCAGCCAGGTGGTGGCCGGGGTTGGTCGGGGTGGCACGGTGGGACGATGTCAATCGGCAGCAAGGCGGTGGTAGCGGCAAACATGGGGGTGGCGGTGTTGGGATTTAGGGTGAGGAAGTGTCAGGAGGGAGGTAAAATACCTCGGTGGAAAACTCTTAAATAAGTATTGACTTGATGCCTACTCCAGTCAAAATAATAACTAACTCATAATAAATCCTAGAAAAATCTAGAAAAATCGGAAAAAATCCCATAAAACAAAGCAAACACCACAACATCCAAATGATATGCTATATAACTAATAACCCAATCACACTACCACATAACGCGTCCTAGCGCGGTAAACGGCCTAAAACTATATCTACGATCAAATACAAAAGAAAAGATATTGCATACTTTCATATATTCTGATAAGTCATTTCTGACTATCTTTTCGACGTTATTATCATACATTTAAATATACTTGACCCTCATCGTTCATAACTCACGGCTGGCCTCGACTCAGCATGCGGTCTATGAAACTAACTCGACTCGAACCGTCAGTTGAATCGACTGGTTCGCTATAGTAAAACCCTGACTCGAGTCATGGGTTTTACACCTTCGGTGATCGGCGGCTAAAAACCATATCCACGGTGGCAGAACAAGCATCAAGAGCAGTCAATGATGGTCGTGGTCGACTCCCAGATGTGAAGGCTATCGACAGGAGGTGACAACGGTTAGAAATCAGCTTAATGGGGGTGAGGAGAAAATAGTGGAAAATCAGGAAATATCGAAGGCAAAAAAGGCAGAGACGATGCAGGAAGGGCAATTTGATAATTTTACCAAATTGTGCCCCATTGAGATTACCCATATTATATGTATATCATCAGACTTGAAAAATCAAGAGGAAACAAAGCTGAAAAATAATATCAAGTCATCTGGATTCTCCATAAACCAAAAATCACAAAAAATTGTGCGTATGAACACAATTCAAATAATCAAAACCCTACACGAAGCCCGTGTTTTACAACCTAATAAGTTTGTTTAGAAGTATTGTACAAAAGTGAGCGTACAATGTACACTTCAGACAATGTAGTCCACCTATATTATTAATTATTAAGATGATAAATATATTTTTTAGAATTATATCATCAATTGTTTTAAAGGTGTTATCTATGAAATTTACAATGTTTATACAATGACATTTATTAGATTGATAGGTCAGTTAATACTATTTATTTCTTACATATATAAAATAATATAAAAGAAGGTTCAATATGTGAACTTATCTTACAGTATAGTCTACTTATATTACAACCTACAATGTCTGAAAATATATTATTTATAATATTAACAAAATCATTGATGACATATACATATTTTATAAAATATAATCGATGTCAAATTCATGTTTAGTATCACTGGTGTCTTTACTATTATATACATAATATTTTAAGGACATGGAAATAAAATTTAGTCTACATATTGAATGTCATTAATTATATCATTAAATGTCATTTATGATACTTTTAAATGTCATTGATTACAAAAATATGCATAGGATGTACAATTCAAGCTTAAATATAATCTCATTATATTACCAATTAAGATGATCAACATACTTTCAAAACGATATCATTTATTGTTCTTACAAAAGTTTATCATATATAATATTACCAATTGATATGATGGCAATTCCAGATTAGATAAAGTTCTTACAAAAGTTTATCATATATAATATTATTATCTTTTTTCATTCAATTTACAGTGACTATTACAAAATATAAACTTATAGTAAAATATAATCTCATATACTTCAACTAAATGATGAGTTCAAATTAATAGGATTAGGAACTATGCACTTAAATGCCCATATTACCCTCTATGTTGTTAAGTGACAAGTTTTCCATATTCAGAATGAGAATGCGGGCTTGGTGTTGACGGGCAATACCATCTTGATAAGAAATCAAATGGCATTGCCCGGGCATCTACGACAGGGAAGGAGGGGCAATTCTTGGACAAACCTCTCGTTCAACGAGTGCCGATGCATCTCACCTGACATCGCCCATGCAGCCCGCCAATCTCCCGATGTAGTGGTGCCATTGCTCCCTCCTGGTTTACGAACCAATACCTACAAAACCAAAACCTAAATTAGAGCACTTCACTGAGCTCTACCTACTTCGACCAACACCCAACAAGTAAAAATGTTTTTTGTAGCAATTCGAATTTGTAATTTTTTTTATTTTTTTATCTATTTTATGACAAGTTCAAAGTTAATCAAATGTCATTGGTGACAATTCCAGCTTTGGTAACTATTTTTTGTTTATGATATTTACAAGATACAATAAAAATATAAAACAACAAAACATATTTGATAAACACAATCTTTACAATAAAATATGATCTCATATACTCTAATTAACAAATGGCGGGTTAAAAAATACAAAAAATTACAAAAATATCAAAAGTAAATGTCATTGATAATTATACAGCGACATAAATTTAAACACATATTTTCTGGGCAACAGATGATTAGCTTTTTTAAAAAAATTATTTAACACATGATAAGCAAATGTCATTCATGAAAAATAACTTATTATTAATATAGAACAAATAGATCAATAATTGATATCATGGATAATTATTTTTGTAAGTGACTAATAACACAATAACAATGATACTAATAAAATACAACAAACAACAAAGTAAAAAAAATGCTTTAATTAATTATCAAGAATCGCAATAAAGATTACTACCTTATTATTGTCATGGTTAGATTTGGGTGTGGGAGAGTAAGACAGAAAGAGAGGGGAAGGGGGTTGGGTTAGATGTCGACAATAATAATATGAAAGGATGAGAGGGGAGAAGAGGAGAGGGGAGGGGGAGGAGAGGCGGTAAGGGGTTAGATATTGATAGATGGAAAGGGGGAAAGAGAAGAAAGGTGTGTGGGGGAGGGGATGGTGGCAGGTGGACAATAATCACAATAAAAGAAAGAGGATAGGTTGCAATGACTCACTAATAGTGGCAACGGCAACGGCTACGGCAATGGTGGCGACAACAATGTCAACTACAGGTCGCTAGCAATGGAGAAAAAGACTCACATTCAACTCATATGGGTTTGTTTCCAAAAGAAATCTCTCCCTTCCCTAATCCATATCCACGTATTAAATCATTCTTAACCCAAACCCAATCTATTATATTTCCACATTGAAACAAATCCCTACCCATGGCAAAATACTTTTTAAGGGCATTTAAGATAATGCCAAACCTTGAATGTTCTCTCTCCCTTTCACATATAAATTGTAAAAATGAAAATATCATAAATCACTATATTTTAAAGTTTTCTTTAAAAAATAACCATGTTTACAAAATTATATCAGAAATAGTCATTTTAAAAATTTGTATATCAATTATGACCAAATTCTATCATTTTCTAAAATAATAATAAAAATACCCATAAGATTTATTTTTACTAATACCAAAATATATAATAGGGAAAACTTGTAATTTTTACTAACTTTATATATAAAAATAAAAATTTAAATGGTAAATATTAAATAGAATATAAAACTGTATTAATGATAAGCTAAAAAAGTAAAACGTGTTTTTATTGAATTTTGGACAATTAAAAAGAAAATTAAATTTTAGGCCATCAAAAATTAAAAATAAAATAAAAAAGATATATTTTTAAATGTTCAAAATTTTAATTTGAAATTGTCATATTTTATTAACAATTAAAATATTTGTTTTATCTAATATATTTTTATTAAAAAAATCATTCATTATATAAAATACAAAAAATATATTAAAAAATTTTATAGTTAGATTAAGGGTATTTATATTAATAAAATAAATATTATGAGTAAAATATTTTTAAAATATATGAATTGACTATTTGTGAAATAAAAATCTGAGACCTGGCTATATTTAATAAAAATTTAAAATTTTGATTATTTGTGTTAGATAATATTGAACTTTAGCAATTTATGATATTTTCTTATTATAAAAGTTGTCCTTAGGGGTGCTAAAGTTTTGAGATCAAATGAGTATATTTATTTCTTGTTTGAGCTCGAATACGCGAACCCTAGTACATCAATTAAAAAAAATGAAATTGGCATGATTTGAACCCACAGTCAAAGGGTTGAATATCTATCATCTCAACTATCTCACTTCTTTGTAAGAATATAGTAGACAAATAAATATAAGTAATTACAACTAAACTTATTAGTATATATATAATATAAAAATTATATTATTATATTATATTTTATTGAGTCGAACTCAAGTCAAGCTACGAGTCGAATTCGAGTCGAGTTTGAGTTATAACCGAGTCGAGTCAAGTTGAACACAACCTTGCTCAAGCTCGACTCATAGAATTCGAGTTCGAGTTCGAGCATTTAAATATCGAGTTGAACTAAGCCGAATGCTAAATACTCACGGGCTCACTCAATTAGCATTTCTAGTTATCCCTCCCACTCGTAACATATGAAATCTAACTCTCCCATGGGTAATTGTCTATTATTAATAATTTATTATTATTGTGATTAATTAATTGTGATTGAGTCAAAATAATCATTATTTTAATCATTATCTATGGTTTTTACATCTTTTTCAATTATTTGTGTGATAATAATAGAGGGGGGAGGGGGACAGAATCTCATTTCCAACTAACGCATACAATAATATATAATATAATGATCATAAGTGCTTACATAATAGGTTGCTCTTTGTGGCCTAAATTCACCCCTATAGATTTTATTGGGACCTGATTTGGATTTAGTGAGTATCAAACAATTAATTGATGTCACATCATCAATTCACTAATTTTTGGACTTCTACTCCCTCCAATAGCTTTTGCTTAGCATAATAATAATAATAATAATAATAATATTAATAATAGTAATAATAATAATAATAATATTATTATTATTATTATTATTATTATGTCCAATTGCATGCTATGTTATAATTGGTTAAGAATGATAGATATAAATTTGTCAGTTAGCGCTTGAAGAATAAAATTATACACAAAACATATTTTAAATGTAACAAAATTGATAAAATCATAAATAGTTGGTTTTTCAAGGCTAAAATCACCCATGGTTGTAACTATCATACCTATGATTATACCCGATTGATACCCCCTTTAAGGTATATTTGATTTAATCGGATCGAATTGGGTTCAATAAAGATTCTAAAATTATAAGTAAAATATTTTATTAAATATTAAAAAAGTATTTGGTGATCTATATTTTTTTAATTACAAGTTAAAATACCATAATTTTTAACATAAAATAAGATTTTGAAAAAAATTCAAATTAAAAAATAGGTAAGGATTAAAATAATATAAAATACCGAATTTAAAGATGGTACATGATTTATAACAAATTGTTTTCCCCCAATAAAGTGTGGTTTATATTAAACAACCAATAAGGCCATGTAACGAGTCGGAGTTTTAGTACAAATGCAACAAATAAAAGCTAATATAGCAAGCTTGTTCAATATAATATTTACAAATAAGTTAATCTATCAAGCTTGTTTAAATATAAAGCTAATTAATGTAGATCCAACCTATAGAAGGCATAATCAAATGTTATATTTCAACTACCAACGGCATAATCAAATATTATATCTTAAATCACTGAAATAATTATCGATAATGATCGAACAAATATGAACTTTTATAATTTGATCATTGATTAAGACGGATTAGAAAGACATGAATATTAAGTGGTTCCATTATAAGCTTGATTTTCTAGATTTCAAATATATGAAACTAGTTTGAAAGGAGTTGAAGATGATTTCCTCATAAACCAACATTGTTTAATAGTACCTCAAAATTTAAGAATACCCAACAATTGCCATCAAATAAAAGGGCTGTCTACAAGTGACAAGCATATGAACACGAATACATGTTACATCAGTTAAGAGTAATCATTAATAAAGAAGTTGGAATATACCAAGATGAAGAGAACCATCAAATGGGTATAACTTACACTGTTAAAGGAAGACAATGAGATGACAGATTAGCTGCTGCAAAGGTGAAACGTTGCAAATCACCGAAAAGCAAAGGCCAGTATTTGCAATGGCGGGTCCTTCACAAGACAAGTCCATGTGAACATTTGCCTGCAGTCTCGATTAAGCCGACCAGGTTTCCAACAGAGCATGAATGGAGAAAACGACCTCCACAAGAAAATTGGTCATGGCCATAAACACTAAAAGTCACCTCCATAGCCCTCTGCAGTACCCAAGACTTCACAAGCTTCCACTGCCCACAAAGATTTGCACACTTGAACCTCTCAGTGATGTGAACATCCTTCCAAGAACTGTTTAGTGGCCAATGATCCAAAAATGGTGCTTTTGTATGGATTTCTGTTGTTGCACGTAACCTACAATCCATATTTCACCTTCAGCTAACTAGGAGATGATATGAAACTGTAGGCAGTGCCAGCAATCATGCAATGACCTTGTGCTAAAACAAAAGTTACCAAAACCAGATGACGACCAATAATTCAGGTAACTTGAATACTATGTAGATTGATTGGTGCAACGAAAAATCAGTTTTGGAACCCCCACTAAATCTGAATCAGGCCCCAGCAAATCTGGGGATCGAATTCGGATCATTAAAAGCACTGCTTTTAAAATAAGCTTTTGTGAACATTCAAAGTGTATGCTAGAAGCGAATGGGCAATCCATAATTGAGAAACGACCTAATTCTTCCATCCCAACCGGCAGTGACAATCACCAAACCCCATGCATTGGAGGAACTAATTGTATTCTGGTAATAAGTCTTTAGAGACTTCAAACGAGATTTATAAGTTGCAGGTGACAAACTGCTTAAAGCTGTTGTTGGTAGCTTTTCCTCTGGCCAAGTAGCAGACGCTTTGGATAAAATCTCGGAGCAGAGTCCACTCCTTAGACAAGACAGGTCTTGAGAGTCATCTTTATCAGCTTTGTGATCGTTCAATCTTTCTTGATTTCCAGACATTCGCACGGAAACCTTACTATTTGTTTGAATAGGAACAGAAGCAGGTGGCACTGAGACTTCAGAATGGAATCCAGACCAAGGAATAGCAATTGACAAATGCCTAGATAGGAACCGTTCACAAGACCAGACATTTTTTATCTGACCAGGTGTTGTTCCATTCAAGTTATTGGAGTTCCATAAATGAACATTACTCTCACTTGCAGACACAATATGTTTTCCATCTGATGTAAAACAGGCTGACATTTGGCGTTGGCCTGGATATAACAAATGGGTTTTAAACCACAGATACCTTCCTAAGAGGATCGAACATACGTATAAACAAGTGGAAGAGATTTACCTCTGTATCTGCATATTACATCGTGTCCTTGAATTATTCTGACTTGAGAGTCAGCAGAAGTAATCAGTACCTTTTCAGGATCACCAGGTAAAAACTGAACAGACCCAAAAAAAAATGCTAAGAAGAGACAAAATCACTCTCGGTAAGTTGATTTCAAGCACAAAAGAAAAAATCTGCCAAGTTACCTCAAAACCAGTTATCCTATTGTAAGGGTACTTCTTCTTGCCTCGAAGACAGACTTCACCATGAACCTCCAAATGGTTCCCTGTTGAGGCAAAAAAAGATAGAATGAGTGATTGCCTTAAGGTAACATCCAGAAGATATCAAATATGACAAATACTGATGCTTCGGCGAAATCTAGTGTAAACTATATAATTAAACAAGGATCATCAAACAAATGGTGAAGCGCTTAGGTTACTTATTTCGTGTAGTGGTACAACAAATTTCAATGTTGTCAAAATAGTTAACTGATATTGAAAACCTGTTTTATTTGTGTTATCTGTGACGTCAAATTTTCAAGGCCATAAATACTAAAATAACCATTCTATGAATACAGTGAACCAACAAATAATAATTTATAGAAAATAAAATCTTTTAGCACCAAATATCCCTTTGAAATGCATAATACAAGGAAGGGCAAGGACAATGAAAGCACTACAATGCTCAATTATATACTCATCTAACTTGTGGAGCCGCTCTGAATCAGATAACCATTCTTCAGAATGAGACTCATGGCAGATGATAAGTTATATGTGTTACATTCACACAACATCAACTACCACACAATATACTCACGCAAGTGGTGACCAATGCTACATATAATACAATATCATATATTAAATAAATGCAGAACCATGTATCAGTACCGAGTGGCATAGTAAACACAACACTTAAAAAAGAGTATGACCCTCAACAGAGTGAACATATTTTCTGTAGTTAAAAAAGAAGACTGATAGAGAGAGATTGAGTTGTACCTGATGCATCATAAAAGCGGCAATTGCCTGACATGGACCCAATGATTCCTCCCTGCCAAAGTTTAAACACTCAAATTAAGATTATAATAGAACAACTAATCTACAGAAATGGCTTCAAGAAAGACTAAACTGACCTGCCCATCAGGTCGATAACAGACAGCCGTCACGATCTCTCTCATATCAATCCAATCAACAACTTCACAGACAGAAATTGCCCAAATTCTAACTTTCCCATCAATTGAACCACTGATAAAATAATTGTCATCCACTGGATTGAAATGGACACATGTTACTGCATCAAACAGATTTGAAAATAATCAAACATTGACTGAATATTCTGAGTCTGGAAGAAAATGGTCACACTATACCGCTATGGACATACCATAGTTACTGTGGGAGAAAATCTTGATGCAATTATCGAGCCCCACTTTCCAAAGACGAACAGTTTTGTCCATAGATGATGAAAGAAGATACTGAAAAACACCAATGAAACAAGAGCATTATGTTATATGGGGAACTTTATTTTTTTATTTTATTTCATAATGTAGGATTAAAGTCTAAAAAGGAAAAGACTCAAGTAAAAGAAAATGAACATCTCTAACCTCACTTTTGGACCAGGAAAGATCCAATACATCCCCACTGTGCCCATGAAACTCATGCAATGGTTTTTCTGATAACTTGAACACTGAGGCAGGCGGGATAATACAAGCAGGATCGATATTTTTCTTCGTGCTTTTGACTTTGATGAATCTCTCTTTGTGAACAACAGCAGGTGTTGATTCTGAAGAGTAGTTGACCATTAAATAAACACAGCTCGTACCACTCTGAACTTGTTCCTCGATTTTTCTTGTGCATTCCAGCACACGCCATACACGAACAATTTTGTCTTCCCCTGCACTGGCCAGGTACTTACCATTGGGACTAAATTTCATAGTCAAAATTGGACCAGCATGGGCATCAATTTCCTGTCCTTCATGAAGAGCACTTAATTCCTTAATACTCTTACTGAAAGTATGAACACGAACTATGCAAGACCTGCCGTCTTTGCATGAGTCTGTCTCACTGGATCTAAGCTTCTTTTCTTCCCTTTGTCTACGAAAAATACATGAAACACCTAATTTCCCTAACCAACCCTTCTTCTTAATTGCTTCAACGGAAATATTCTTCATCCCTACTCCTCTCCTCATAAACTGTTCCATCAAAGGAGTAAAACCTAAAATCTTGCTGAATTCATCAACAGTACAAGATGTATGTGAACTCGAATGACACACTCCACCCGCATCAGCGTTTTGTTCCTCACTGTTTGCTATGAGTTCAGTCCTGTTTTCATCGTTTTTGAGTCTGTACAGATGATTATCATCCACAAAATCATTTTCAGAAGCAGGAGTTTCTTCATCTGAATAATTTGAAGTGTATGACCTGCTCGAGAGAAATCTAGAACTGAAACTACAACTTCTTGGCACCCCCCCATCATTAATGTTTATTCTTTCCTTGTTCATGGAAACATGACCTTGTGCATAGAAAGAGCATGACTTATCATCCTCCCCGCCATCAAAACCCATTGATTTAAAAAATTCACTACGACGAACAACAATACTTTCTGGGTCACGATGCCACACTTCAAACTGAGAATTCAACGATGAAGCCTCAAGGAATCTAGGACTGAAATCAAGGCGATCAGAACCTGAATCTGATATTGAGGAAATTTCTTCTCTAGAGTCAAAAAACCGATCTTCTTCCTCCATTCTAGAGCTCTGCACAAACTCAATTATAACTTCAGTTCAACAGCAAAACCATAAGAATACACCTGAAAGAACAAAATTTTCAGCCTTATGCTTCCTTAAATCTTAACAAACGAACACTGAAAATGAAGAAAATAAACTTTCGTCCAAATCGTGATTTGTACAAGAGACAAAACATTAAAAAAAAAAACATTTCAGAAACAATCAAGATCCGATGCAAAAATCTAAAGCTTCCATGACCCTCAAGTACTTCACATGTTTTATCACAAAATTTCTAAAACCACTAAACTACAATCACCAGATTCGTTCAAATTTAGACATAGACTGCATAGCCATAATTTTTTTTTCATTTTTATTTTGAAAAAAAAGCAGCAGGTGAGACAACCTAAATAATCTATCAAACATAAATTCTATCACAAAATCTCCAAAACCACACAAAAACAACCCATCAAACTTCAATCTTCAGATTCCTACAAATTCAAACAAAGACCTGCACCATGACAATTTGAAATGAAGCTAATTGCACAACCTAAACAATCAACCAAGCCATAAGATCAACCACAAGGTTCCTCAAACACACAAACCAATCTCCAGATTCTTACTAAATCAAACAAAGCACAGCAGCATACCTATTCCTCTTCCTCTTCGCCTTCATCCACCTGGTACCCCAAAGGGTGCTGGGGGCACGGACCCTAAACAAAGCACAGCACCATACCTATTCACATAAAATAAAAAAACAAGTACACAATCTGAACAATAAACCAAACGTATACTCTACCTCCATTACCTGGACTCCTCAACAGAAGCAGGTCCACTCCCCTCCCATGGATAGACTTCCACCCACAGAGCCACTTGTGCCAATTTTTAACAACTACCCAGCTACCAATTCCACCTCCTATCCCCTTGGGGCCTTGACTTTCTCAAGCTGCCAAAGGTTTTTAAATGCAGAAACAGCTGAGAATTGCAACAAAAAAAGGCACAAAACTTCGATCTTGGCAACAAGGATGAGCTCACAGATCGAGAATTGCAAAGAGGGTGTCTCTTGGTCACTCTTCTTGGGGCCTTTCCTCTTCCCTCTTTGCCATGGCAGCTGCACCAGAAGCGGCCTTGCTTATGGTTTTATATATATTTATATATATATATATATATATATATATATATATATATATATATCAACCACGTTGATAAAAAAAATTATTAAAAAAACAACCTTGGTAAAAAAAAAACATTTTTATAAAGAAACAAACTTGGTAAATTTAATGGACTATGTTGATGATTATTAATAGAAAAGTCCTGAGCTTGTAATTATTTTTTTTTTATGTTTTCGGATTAATTTTTACTACTAAACAAGCGATGGTAACTTTGGGAAGTTAAAAAAATTGTAAAATGAGTTGAAAATAATTAGCAATTTTGTGACTTTGTCAATTCATGGGTAAATATGAATTGGATGCTGTTGCTCCAAAATGCACATCAAATTTTCTCTTGAAAATTTTAATTAATTAGTAGGAAATAAATTCGTCAATGATAACTTCTTTCTTTTAAGAAAACGGGAATTTTTTTCCAAATTTTATGGACTGAAAATATATGTGAAAAGCTATTACACTAACATGAACTTTATTTCGTTCAACAAGCCCAGAAAGTTAAAAATTGTCAAAGGAAGCTTAGACTAACCATCTATTTGAAATCTTAACTGAGAAGATCAATGGAAAATATTATTATTTTAAACCAAAGAAAAAAGACCCAAAAAATTATGGCTTGCACTCTCACAAGTCACAAGAAATAAGCCAGCCATACACACATATATTCCTTTTGTAATTTTCATGGAAAGTATTCCATGAAAGGCAGGTGATGAGTCAAGTTCAATAGGAGGAATTTGACTGAAATTTCAATGGAAATAGTTGTCATTTGTTGACAAGTGGGGAGAACCTTCAGGGAGGGTTGGTTTCTTGTTCCTGTTTGTGCATCAGGACTCCATGACAAAACCAATGGAATAAGGCAAGAAAAGCCCCACTGTTTTGGAATTCCTTTCTTCCCACCTTCCCAATTCCATCTTTTCACATATTCCTCTTAAATTTCTGGCTTGGAAAATCATTTTCCAATATCAAAGCTATACTCTTAATTAATCAACTGATTTTATTGATAATTTTTTTAAAAAATTTATTATCAAGTGAGGCCTAGATCGAAAAAAATCATTTCCATGTAAAATCAGGCCGTTTTTCTTACTTATCCTATTTTTACTATTTAAAGAAATTATAATAGCTTTTATTTTTTTAATTTTTGATTAATATTATGCCCATATATATATATTTTTTAAAAAATATTATAAAGTCGAGCTGAGTGGAGCCGGCAAGAATATTTACATCGGCTTGGGCTCGTCTTGTTTTGATTATCACATCAACAACCTGGCTGGCTCATTTCTATTAATCAATCTTTGAATATGTTTTAGAAGGAAAAGTAATTACTAATGTTCATGACACTTAGGCTTAGATTTTTATTTTTATTTTGGCTAGGCTTAGGCATTGGAGAAGGAAATGAGAGGAAAGTGAATAAAAGGAAACCCTTTTCAATTGTGAACCGCAGGTAAACTTGAATGTTATGAATATAATTTTTGATGGTCAAACAATTTCTTGCCTTGAATGATTAATAGATCACCAATTCAATATTATTCTTTGCAAAACAACCAATTCAATATGATTGAAATTGAAATGGAGCTTAATTTATTTTAACTCATAGTGTAGCTGATAATTAGGGGAGCCCAGATGTAATTTATAATGATCATCTTATAAGAAGTTTAGAACAGACAAATTATATATGCTAGGCATAAATAGTGCACCATGCATGCACAATTGTATTAGAGATATATTTCAAGTTTATACATAAATTTTAAATTGTATTAAGAAAATAAGAAAATCTGATTTTAGAGATAAATTCTAATTAAATAAAGAGATATATTATAATAATTTAATATACATATATTAGTTACTCTATTTTGATTAATTGAATCTCCTATGTTTCATTAGATGCGATTTTTATTTTCCTTTTATTAATAAGAGTAGACCAGCAAAACAACTACAATTCTAGGCATGAATAGAGTAAGTCATGTTAATTCCCAATGGCACTTAGCACATATATAAATAATATTTCATTCAAACTTTTTTCAAGAAAACTACATACATATTTATTCAAAATTTTAGTAGTCATTAAAATTCGCAGTCATAGAGTAGTCATATATGTATTTGTTACTTTCTTCACATTTAACAATATATTCATGTATTCAATATTCCCCTAAGTGATCCTCAGCTATATGTAACAATTAATAATGAAACCCTAAATTAGCTTGGAGTGCGATCCAGATTGATGCCATTTTATTTGAGCCAGAGTCACGAATTTTTAAATAATAAACAAAATTCCCAAAAAAATACAGACAATGTCCCTTGGCAAGTCTTGGTAGAAAAAGTGTGTTAATGTTCAGGTTGGTAAAGAAATCATTGTCTATAGTTTGTAAGTAGATTGCATATTTTCATGTTCGTATTCAATTTGGTATGATTTTTTTTTAAAAAAAACATCATATTGCTGTAGCTTTTGGATCTAGCCATAGACATATCACATGATATGTTAGAAATTGCAATAGATATCATATTTTGTAAAATTAATGAAGTTGGATGTAAACTAGCAAGCCCTTGTTATTTTGATCCAACAAGTACCACTAAGTTAATTTAACAAACATATGAAATGAAATATTTATTATTCAATATCTCAAGTGACATAAAAATATTTTATATATGTATAATTTATAAAGTTTACTCAATTGGGATATAGTTAAAGGTTAATATAACAGCTTTAAAGTATTTATAATATTCTTGAACTTCAGAGTCAATTAAAAGATATATTAGATTTAGAATAGAGCTTTAAAACTATAGTAAAATATTTAAATCTTTAGACAAAGTCCTATAATTTTAAAACTTCTTTTTGACCCCAAAAATTTTGGAATAGACTTCATTAGTCAAACTCCATAAATGACATTTTATTGAGAAATTTTATGATTAATTAAAAAATTATTCAAACATATTATTTTTATTTTATTTTAATTAAATGAATACTTAAAATATCATAAATTATATATTTATTAATTTTCAATGTCAAGAGAGTTATATATAATAATTTTCTATATCCAAATAACTTGGAGCGAGCACATGTTAAGAGTCGAATTAACTTGTAATGACCCGACTTAAGTGCAAATTAATACACTTAAATTCTTTATTCAAAATGATTAATCCAAATTAAAAATTTATAAACACACTTTTACTGTTATTCTAATAGGTATTAAATGTGATTTGTTTCAAATTCACACAATCCACCCACTTTATAAATTTAGCCTTCGAAATTTCTGTCTTCAACCCGTAGCCCATGAATAGAGTCTTGAGTTGGCTTTGTCTCAACCTTAATGTAATTTGATGCATCTAAATTATTTCTTTAAAGTGATTAACCAAAGTTCATAATCATAAGTGCATCCTCGTTAATACTTGATATTACCTCATTAAGTGTTTAATATAGTTTAAGTTTGGAAGATATCATACAATATATGTAAAAAACCCACATTTCCTTCTATTTTGTAAATACTAGAGTTTGTATTATTTTGTGTCAAATCAAGCCTTGCTTCTAAATATCAAGTTTATGGTCCATATAACTTTGCAACACAGCTGCTGAGAAGCCACCACCCCATATTTAAAGTGCACTCAATCATCTTGACAAGGAAAAGTGAATAGATTTTGACTGCTTTCCTCCAACAATTTATCAGATTAGATGACATACCAAACAAGCTGATTAATAAGTTCATTGTTGGAAATTAATCTCAGTCATCAAGGATCAATTGGCTAGGATCAAGTGGGACAAGAAAATTGGAGGAGTTGGGAAAGAAGTCAAAATTGAGAATATGTTATTTTCATGCCGACAGAAGCGGTTGAACATCATAACCACCTTGGTTCTCACCATAAGCATGACTATTTGAGTATTGTGAGAAGATTTGTGTGGAGCCAAGAGGTTGTTGGTAGGTTTGAAAAATATATATATGTATACTTGGATTTCTTAGGTTGGTACAACAACGTATTTTGTAGATTTGGTGGTGGTTTCTTATCTATAGAAGACCCACAAACTGCTTCCCTTGTTGATCATTTAAAGATATATTTTTTATAAAAAAATATTTTACTTGTATTGGATTAAATTATTGTTTAATTTAGTACGATACTAATTACATAAGATTAAAATTTTATTGATGACTCTAAAGAAAACCCATTAAGTGCTTCCCCTTGTACATCATTTTGATGGAAATTTTTTTTATCTGCTTCCCTGGTTGATCATTTTAAAGATACATTTTTTTATAAAAAAATATTTGTAGTGAATTGAATTATTGTTTAATTTAGCTCAATTCGATTTATATTAGATTAAAACTTTATTAATGACTTCTAAAAAACGCACAAACTGCTTCACCTTGGACATCATTTTAAAGGAAATATTTTTATATAAAAATAAATTACTTTTCTTATGTATATTGAGTTAATTAATTAAAATGACATACAAATCTGCTAGGCTACGAAAGAAGAATATACGCCAAAACCGTAGGCAATAGAAAAGGCCACGGTTCTATTCGACTGGTTTTTATACAAATAAAATATCAAAGGGGTGGACTATTGGATTTCACTAATAATTAGTGAACCTAACTATCGACCTATTCTTAGGATTAATTGGTTTATATGATGACAATTTAGATAACATCGTTTCGATATAATTGTTAATCTTTGTTGAAATTTTGGATTAAAAAAATTTAGCTAGGTTATTGTGTTCTTGAAGAAATAAGTATGTAGTTAGCCAAATTTTGTAAATTAGTGTAGGAATGAATTTTGTGGGATAGTTGGTGCATGGTTCATCTATATGTGAGCTACCCAATACCCATAATTAGTTAATCTGAATCCTCTTGCCCATCATTTTTTGACTGATTAATATTTTTATTCACCATTAATGCTTGCATTAATTTGATGTATTATCAGTGGGTGTGGACTTTGGATGCCACTTTTTTAAGAGGGGCACACTCAATTAGGGTATGGGCATTGGAGTTGGATATGTCTGTCAACCAATATCTAAATATTGTCACCAACAGTTTGTTTATTTTTTAAACAAAAATTGCAAAAAAAGGTAAACAAAATCATCATATGTTTAACTTTAATCTATGTGATTATATTATGACAAAGAAAAACCAATGGTAATTCGAACTTATTCTCTTTTTAACTAGTCATAATTCGGTGAGTTTTCCTTTTTCATTTCTCAATTTTAAGTATCTTTCACTTTTTATGAAAATATTTGTTAATAGTAGCATGTAACACAACAACAAAAAAAGAGGACTTTTTTCCATCATTCTAACTGTAGACAAAAAAATCTAACATTATTTTTATAGTTATTAATAAACATGTATTAATTTTCTTATTTTTATTTAAAGTCACAGGGAAACTTTTTGCCAGCCTATTTTTTATCTCCACAGTCTCATAAATAATACTGTATTTTAAGTTTATTGAACCAGGGAGAAAACATAATCTTTTTGTAGTGCAAAAATTTAATCCAATGTCGAACAATCTATAAAATATCCAATCCAACAAGGAGTTATATTCTATATATGAAGTCTAATTCAACAAAGAATCTAATTTTGTTTTGAATAAGGCTTCAATAACTTAAGCATAATCACACTTAAACCAGGTTTGATTCAACAATAAAAAAAAATGCTTACACAATATAATTAAAAGGTTCAAATTTTAAATATCGCCCATTGCGCATATAAGCTACTAATAATTTTTACAAAGTAGAAGTTGAAAATGAAATGGAGGCACATATTCTTCTTGCATCATGATTTTCAAATATAATAAATGACTAATTAAAGATAAATTGTGTTATAAATATACACTTCGTGCTAAACACAATCCAAAATTAGGTCAAAAATCCTCTTTTTGAGATATACTTATAATTTTAAATCTATAAATAATAACTTAAAATTCTTAATTTTAAATAAAAAACAGACATAGAAGTCATCTGAAATCTGAACAAAATATTTGGTCAATCAGCTTTTCCTACAATCCATATTCTCCCAATTCATAAAGAACAAGCATTGTCTAAGGCATGTAGTTAACTGTTTTTTATTTGTAGATTAATTAATTAATTTGAAGCCATAATATATATATATATATATATAATTGTACAAGCCCCAATTTCCTAAGCTTGTTAATCAAAACTTCAACTGCCCCATATGACCAATATATGAACTAAAAACTTTAAATCGTGTTTTTTTTTTAAAAAAAAAATTTCATCCACCTTACAAGCCAAAAAAAATTCATTATACTAACTTAAATATGTGTTCTTGTCACGAGAATTCCAGTGATAAAAACTTGAAATTATACGAAAAAATAATTTTGTCACAGGATTTACAACAATATTGAGTGTCGTCGCTGAAAAGGTCAAATCAAAACATTTTATCATGAAT
The DNA here is from genome assembly GCA_032619315.1 of Piper longum. Classification (NCBI taxonomy): domain Eukaryota; kingdom Viridiplantae; phylum Streptophyta; class Magnoliopsida; order Piperales; family Piperaceae; genus Piper; species Piper longum. The sequence continues at coordinate 19,427 of JAVDBV010000361.1, forward strand.
GCCAGGGATAATTTTTTGCGAAAAAACTTCCTATGAAAAAATAACTTTCATGTGACATATTTAATAATTAAAGTAAAGAGAATTCATTAACCATTGATTTTAATTGATTGTTGCAAATAATAACATAAATATGATTATATAGAAGGGGTCCAATAAATTAAAATAATGATCTAGCAATGAAACAGTTTTCATGTCAAATTATCAAATCTAATATAGGAGCTATATACATATAATTTTAGGGGTTTCTTTTCCGACCCAAACCCTACCCCTTTATATCCGATTCAAAATAGTTTCAGATTGGTTTTGGGTTCGGATTTTTTGGAAATATAATATGTCTGAAAATATTCGGATCGGATATGGATATGGGTGTCAATCTGAATAAGTGATGTTTTATAAAAGTATATTTTTAAATATTTTAAATAATATTTTGTATTATTTTTTCTCCATTTTATATTAAAATCTATATTATTTTAGTCGACCGGGTTAGATCATATCTCATTCGGGTTTTACAAATTCGGATCGGATATGGGTTTTGTATATTTGGATTGGGATCGAATACAAATATAATAAATAAAACAACATATAATTTTCAGATAAGATTCATTTTTGAATTTTCGGATTCAGATGAGATATAAATATAACCATAATCAATCTATACCGAACCCGTCTCTATTTCCGACTATCATTTTTTGACTAGAAAATAGAAAATCATTTAAATAATTAATGCCCATGATCAAATATATATGTTTTCTTTGGTGGCATTTTGCCATCTTTTCAACGCAACAAAGTGGTGTGGAGACGCGTATTGAACATTGACTGAGAAACAAACATAGATGCATGGAACATGGAACCCTGCTGCACAAATATCACACTCATCCACACGTTGGTCAAAATACCTACATCATGAAAATACTGTTCTCATAACAACGAAAATAAATACTCGTGTGGACCATGGTTTTTATTTTCCTTGACATTCATTCATGACCCATAATTATATTTCTGTTGCCGACCATATATTTGATAAAGAAATTGTATGCCAAATGTTTATTGTTCATGCAAATAGCTAGCTTACAAACTAAGTATGTGATGTAAGGGCATGATGCGTGGCTTGGAGGTTCATTTCTTTGATTTGAAGTAAAGACTTGCCACGTTAATGAGGTAGTAGGAGTAGGAATTCTTAGGTATAGTTTTACAATTCTTGTCTTCAAAGAATTCGTAAATAACTAGATCCTTATTCATTAACTTTCTCAAGGAATAAAATTTATTGAAATGTGTGTTTTCTTTTTAAAGTTTAGTTGGATCGATATTTTAAAGTATTATAAATTAAATGTTTGTCAAATTCAAGTTTTAAAGTGTGTAATATATACTATTTCCATACAACATTTTATTTATGGAGTTGAAAAATATTACATAAATTGAAGTCAACTCCCTTTCATATATAGTTATGGTGTGTCGAACCTGAGTCTCGAATGAGTTCCTAAATTTTGTTTTTATATCAATTGAGAAAAATAAAAAAGTTCGATACTATAAAAGTAAATGTTCTATTTGTCAAACTTCTAACTCAGAGATTCGGTCCACTTGCCTTGAAAAAAAAGTGTTTAGTTTGTCAAACATTACAAAAAAATATTTCATGAATTAAATATAGTTCAAAAACAACAGTTGATATTAGATTGTGGCATGAAAATTGATTTAATTTATTCTCAACCGTAAAATGGGTAATTTTCGGACTGGTTCATAGCAGTACCTCTTGTCATTTACTTGTAAAACAATGAAGAAGAAAAAGTTTACTTATATTATTGTGTGGATTCTTGAATTATTGCTCTATAGATGTAGTGTAACAAGATGAACATCAATCGTTCCTTAAAATTGATTAATTAAATTAAAATTTATTCACGGATAGACACTAGATGTGAGATTATCTTTACAAATATCTGTAAAAATAGTTAACCATATAAAAATCTACATTATATACTTAGAAATAGCATTAAATCTTCAAAGCCAAATTACCAGTGTGGTTCAATTCCAGACAAGGAAGATGAAGACATGCCGTCCTGCCCATGCTGCAGAACCGAACCTTTTATTGTCTTGCAGTTGGAGGGTTATGTAAGTGGATTAATAGCTGCTAAATTTGGGGTCCATTAATAATATCTAATATGGGTTCCAAAATAAAATATCCAAAGTATCTCTATTGTACTACAAGTAGAGATTATTGGAATCATCAAATATGTTCAAGAAGAGAATAGTAAGCTAATAATACTAGTGAGAAATGACAATAGAGGTTTGGAAGGTTTTCGGCCGTAATCATCAAATATGTTCATTAATATCTATCATCTTCACCACCGGTTTGTTTGCTCTCTTCATTAAGTGCACTTGCTGCTTTAGTAGTTGAACAGACGTTTTCACCATTCAACAATCAACATGACCAATTGATTCAATGCCTGATCTGTATGATAGCCATCACTACAAAAAGAAGGGGTTTTCTCCACGTCAAATTTTGTCCACCGGAAAAAGCGTGGGGAAAACGTGGGCTATGTCCACGTTTTGAACTTTGGATTTGCCGTCCAGATCTAAACGGGTCTACTGGGTCTAAAGGGGGAGGAATAAATCAGTTAGGGTCAGGGTGGTGGCGGCAGTGATAAAGGGTGGCAACATTGGAGGGCGTAGTGGGAGCAGAGAGCAGCGGCGTTGGGAAAATAAATCCCTAAACACAAGGCCTTACCTCACTGTAATATTTTTAGATTTTGTTGTGTAATTTCTTATTAGGTTAGGTTTGATTGTCTGAGGTATAGTTATTACTTTGTGTGCTTGGTGTTAAAACAACTAAAACTTTGATAGCAAACAAGTTTCACTTTTTTACTCGTACTAATTAGGTGGCTGTACATTTGCATGGTAGTGGGCAATTATAATTTCATTTTGTAATTTTTAATGGGTAATTATCATTTCATTTTGTACATTTGCATGGTAATGGGTAGTTATCAATTCATTTTGTAATTTGTTAATGGGTATTTATCATTTCATTTTGTAATTTGCTAACTATTGCATTATTATGTTGCAAATAATGATCATTTCATAAATATTCATATCTTATATAGAGGCAATTACCCATAGGAGTAATATGTAAGATAGTTTAATGGAGTATTAATAAGTACTTACTTTTGAATGATATGCCTCAGGACTTTTGTATAAAGCACCAGAGTGCAAAACTATGTCATCACCCTCTTGATAGCATATTTTGAGATTATTTTTGTTTGCATTTTTTTGCTGATCATTGATGGAACAGATTAAATCTGAAACAAATAGATGGCTTTGAGTGGGTTCCACAAGGAATTTTTTTTAATATTTGCTTTGCAAATTCATGTCAAAATTGATTGATTTTCGTCACAAATATCAAATTCTTGCATTAATCTATTCAGATTTGGAATAGTGTTTCCTTTTTAGCGGATTAGTAAGTTTAGCTTTAAATACATGAGCATTTAATTACAATTTTATAGAGATTTTAATTACAGATTTAGTGCAATTATTATAGATTTATATCATATTTATAGTTATTTTTTTAATGGTGTTAATAACATATTTGAAAAAATGGTCATTTTTTAAAAAAAAATTGAAGAAGGCGGGGAGAGGTCTCCACGATTTTATCCACGCTTAGGTGAGGTTAAAACGTGGAGAGGATTGCCTCCACGTTTTTATGAAAAACGTGGAGAGGTTGTTCTCCACTGCACTTTACCTTATTCTTCATGCCCAGGGAAGTGGGGAAGTATGTTTCCCCGTGTTTTTTTCACTTTCCCCCACGTTTCAAAAACGTGGGGTAAAGCCTTTTTTTGTTGTGCATCCTCTTTGATTCATAAGAGTCTGATTTAATACCCACATTTTCTCATCAGAGTTCTTGGGTATCTCAACTCGATTCAGCGTGTCATAGATAGCGAGGTTGCATTACACAACATCATGAAGTGAATTCGACTAAGTGAAATTTTGGAGTTAATTTTTTTAAAAAGACTACGTTCAAACCTTATACAATTCTATTGGAGTAGAACTAGTGCCAGTGCAATAGTTTATTAATATTGCTTACATATCTCAAATGATAATAACTAGTAAGTTGCTAAATGTTGAATTCACCTCCCTTGAAGGTTAGCTCCTTCGAACTATAGTACAGATATTATTTTCTGATCTTTACAATAAAACCCTATAAGTGATGTCCTTTTGTGAACCATGCATGCAATCACAGACTTTCAAAGCCTTATCTGCAAGTTATTATTAGTCTGTGTCTTGTTTATAGCTAGCCAAGAGTACTTGCATTGTACCCACAAGACAAACAAAGAATATTGTGTTCTATAGATTATAAACAACTCATGTCCTATGCAATGTGTACGTCGTATTGCACATTTCTTTCTCAGGTTATATGCATCTATAGCTTTCTATAGGTTATATGCATCTTTGCTCATCTATCTTTCTCGTAATATAGATCTTACACTTGTTGGGTCCTTGATTTGACAGGAAAATGGATGTAGCATTTGAGTTTTAATGGGTAGACTTGAAATGCCATTTTGTAAGATGTGGATTCATTGGAGACCACACAAGAGAAGGTTCCTCTTCTCAACATCAGTCTTTTGTGCCTTAGCATCGATCCTTTTCTGTGCATGTCTTGTCTATTTCACTTCATTTGTCCATAGCCATGGTTTAGGCAGATTGGATAGACAAAATTTTTGTGAATCATTATATGAAAAATGCCCATGTATGGATTTGAGCTTCCACGTTTATCACTCATGATGAATGTGGCTAAGGACAAGCTTTTATATATGCCTGTACATGTATTGTTATGAGACAGTCATTTAAATGGCCCAAGCAATGTATCTAAGCTAGCTAGTGGTATTTTTTAAATTTGGTTTTTGGATATTTATGAGTGGCAAAATTAAGGCGACGATCATGTTCTTTGATTAGAATAAGCATTTATCTGAATGAAGCTACAGCAATATCTACACCACCGGAACATTCTTCGAGATATATGTGCACCAAAGCTCATTTTAAATACGTAGGCCTTAATTCCGTTTTTGTCCTAACACACTAAAAGAAAATAAGGATTACAAACAATAAAAAGTGTCACTAATATGAAGGAAGAAAATAATTTTAGTTAAAATGTTTTTTTTGGAGAATTTGTCATCACTGAAACCTTAATAATACGATGTTTTAATGACATTTGGCTTAAACCTATGTCATAGTTTCTTAATTTGACGAAGCCTAAATATATAAATTTCACCGGTTTAGATACTTTTTTTAGATCTATTTAAAAATTCAAGGGATCTGATATACTTAGTTATAAAAAAGAATAAAATAAAATCCGGAATAACTATCATAGTTAATTTTAAATCTTCAAAAAATATTATTTTTTGAGAAAATATCATTAGCCTTAAAAAGAAGGCAATACAAAAGCGAGAAAATTTCAATCATGCCCTTCGTAGCTCAATCTCGCCAGCTGCACCTAGACTAATTAGACTAACTAATAAGTGGGTATTTATGGACTTATCAAGAGAATATAAATTTATTAAGCCTAAAGATATGCATTTAGTGAGATTCCCATATATAAATAGACATGCATCTTTTAACACCCCGTTTCAGTTCACCTGTTAACCAACCCGGAAATATTACTAGCGATCGAACCGTTTACTAATCTACTTAATTCAATTAAATTAATTTGAATCTACCGTCGGTGCTCAAGATGGTGATGTAGATATACAAAGCATGTATGAGATGTTTAGGTTCTAACGTTGTTCTAGATGCATGTTATGATACGCAATCATGTATAAGACAAATCAAACGAGTGAAAAGTTTAAAGAAAATAATTATTTTTAAAATAAAATGGACAGAGTCTCTTTTAAAAGTGTAATAAAGACTATCAACAACAAGCAATATATATATATAAAATAAAAACAAAAAATGGAGCAAAAATAGAACTTTTCTCTCAACATTTCAATTCTATTCATTTCTGATCTTTTGAGCCAAGTCTAGATTCCATTGCTCAACGCAATCATTTCTTTTCACAGTTTTTATTCACATGCAAAATATTTTATCCATTCACAAAAAATAATATTCAAATTGCATCATTCAAACAATTTCACGTTCAACATAATCAATTACATTCAACATGTCCCGTATGCATAATTTTAGCAATTTCATTGTTGCTCCTCTGTAGTGCCAACAATGCTTAATCCACAAGGTTCTCACCTATATAAATAATAGAAAAATAACAGTAATGAGTTCAGCAATTTCATTGGTGTCCCTCCACAGTCCCGACAGTGTTCAATCTACAAAATTCTCACCTATATAAATAATAAAAAAATAACAGTAACAAGTGTTATCTGTCCATGAATAACTAATAACAAACCGACACAAGAGAATTGACCCTCCTGTTGAATAAAAATATTTGTATTCATCCTCATAGAATCTCTCATAATGACACTAATTAGGAGCCGTCGATGTAATGACCTAGCCCAAAGTGTAAACTAATGAGCCTAACTCATTTTTTTAAAATTGGTTAACCAAGTTAAAGATTTATAGTCAATTCTCACTTATAAACAGGATCTTATCCCGATAGGTATTAGATGTCGGGCTAAGTTTAGGAATCTCACAATTCACCCATCTTAGGAAATTTCGTCCTTAAAATTCTTACACTTAGCGCGTTGCTAGCCACAACCCACGACCTTTTATGGCCTATGACTGGCAGCCTAGCAAACGTCCCTAGTCCAACCTACCATCTAATACGGAACTAGGTTACTCTGATACCATTTGTAATGACCCAGCCGAGAGTGCAAACTAATGAGCCTAAGTCATTTCTTTAAAAGTGGTTAACCAAGTTAAAAATCTATAATTTATTCTCACTTATAAACATGATCTTATCCTAGTAGATATTAGATATAGTAGGTTTAAGTTGAGTGATTTCATAGTCGACCTCTCACGACAGCATCCCCTTTCTTTCGCATCTCATTTATTGACAACTTTAAATTATCCCTTGCGTAAAAAAATCAATCTATGTTCTTTCAGCCCTCTACATCCTTCGTAACAATCCTTACTTTGAGTACATAGGTCGAATAGTCTCAAGCATATGCCTTCAATAGCATTTGAAACCACAAGTTTAGTCATGTGTTGTATAGCAATACCCGTAAACCTCCACACGTTTCTAGGTTTGAAGTCAAAAATAGGGTAATCAAGATCCCTCAGGAATGGAAAAGACACTCACTAAATCCAAAGCTCGCTTTGACTACCACGCGCCCTATCACAAGATGTGGTCGTTGGTTTTCCCTAGTCTCACATGTCACTGAAAACTCGAAAAACTACATGTACTAGGCCCAAAGGTATCGTGATTTAGATCTGAGTTTTTGAAAACAAACACGAAGGATTTTATCCTCGAAGGTTATTAATCCAAAAATTTCACGCGACTAGTTGAGCCATGAGGAGTGGGATACAATAAATCTACCACTCTACACATTTACTTACTTGTTAAAATAATACATGATAGAGTATAGAAGTCAAATTAGAAGCGAGTCTTAAACGAACATGGTAGAAACTCCAATTATGCCTACGCGCCTATACGGCGAGCTCCTACTCCATACCTGTATATCAAACTAAAAGTTAATGCCCACTTATCATGCATTCACACATCCTATAACACACAAAATACATCAAGAAACAACTCATATCAAGTTATATATCAATCCATATCAAATTTCTTACGCTGCATTGCATTAGATTACGATACTTGCTTAATTTATTTAATTAGTTTCTTATCATTCATTTTAATACAATTCAGGCACGCAATTTATTTACAATAAAAATATTTAATACATCAATCAATCAATCCTAACATGTTGTGCTAATAATTATCAATTTTAAGTAATTAAGTCAAAGTTAATTATACCTCTCATCGTCGACAATCAAGACGGCTAGGGTTTGTTGCATGCCTCAAGACTCGAATTAGTCACCCGGCAGTGTCCAAAATTCTATTGGGTTGGACTGGATGAATTTAGTAGAAGATTTGATAAATTTTAATGAATCCGATTTTATTGCGGTTTCTGGCAATTTTCTGGTGACTTTTTTAGTGAGGGAATCGGGGCTATGAGTAGGCGTCGGCTCGACAAGCTCAATCCAATGTTGGTGATGGTGAATGTGACAGCGGCGGCAATGATTGTCACCAGTGGCGTCGAGTCGACCTAGGATTGGTAGATTGCATCATTGGCCATTGCCCAGCCTCAACGGTGACCCTAGGTAAGGGGGAAATAGATTGGGGTCGAAGGGAGAGGCATTGGTGTCGCGGCGGTGGTAGAGCGGCATGAACGGCGGTGAATTGACGCTGGGATGGGAGGCACTAGGGTGCGGCTCTCATGCATCGTGGAGGTCGAGCAGTTGCCGAGGAGGTTGGGAAAAGCTCATGATGGCCCAAGGGTGATGTCGCGGCCGGAGGGGCGTCGACAGTGAGGATGGGGGCGGCGTCGAGGTGGATCGAGAGAAAGAATTGTGAAGTGGGTTTGGTGGCAATTTCGTGATTAATAGTTGACTCAACTTCGACTCAAGTTAAAAATAATAACTAACTATTAATAAATTCTAAAAAAATCCAAAAATATAAGGAAAATCATATAAAATATAATGCCACCAAAACATCAAAATGAATGTTTTATAACTAATTGCCATGCAAACTTTTCTATAACGCGTCCTAATGCATTATTCGACCTAAAAATAATTATACAATCAAATATATATAAAAATAATTATATACTTTTACATACTCTAATAACTCATTTCTCATCATTTTTCTAACGTTATCATCATATATTCGAATATACTTGACCTTTATTATTCATAAAAAATGACTGGTCTTGACTCAGTACACAATCACGAAACTTACTCAACTCAAATCGACAATTGATCTGGCTAGTTCTCTAACGTAAATCTCTGACTTGAATGACATATTTTATACATCCATTCATTAAAATTGAGATATGAACTAGGGTCTAATTAAAATTTTTCCCGGGAACACTAAACAAAGTTTGAAAGAATGATTAATATGAGTTATAATATACAATGAACGAAGTTCATTTTTAGGGCTTTAGGTGGTCCAAAATTTCTTCTCCCCAATTCCCAATTATTAATGAGGAAGCTTAGTAATATTAACTGAATATCAGCAGCTTTCAAATCTGAGCACTTATATACATATGGCTATATTTTTTTGATATAGAAAAAATATCTAAGGTTGAATATTAAAGTCGTCGTACATAACATCATAAACTAGGGCTAATTATACTAATTATTTTAATTATTAATTTTGACGAGTTTTTATTCTCTCAACCACCCCAGTTCATTTTTAAAAAACAAGCCACTCATTTATTTGGGCTAAGGTTGGGAAAACATATAATTTTTCTTCAAAATGGGCTTGGGCTTTGCTAATAATTGTTTGGCCCATGGAAAGGGCTTCTAGGGCTTAAAAAAGGCTAAAAAAATGGGCATTTAAAGTTTAAACTATAAGTTTAGTGCAATTAACTCTGTTTAAAGAACTTGGGGGGGAAAGAACTTTGTTTAAAGAAGCATAAATACAAAAAACTGTAAATAGTTTCCCACTTTCCAAATTTTTTGAGCAATGAAATACAATTTTGTTTTGTTTTTGTCCAAACCACAATTTTGTTTATTTTAATATATTTTTTGGGAGTCATTCTAGGCATCAAGGGACATCAGATGACGTCATGTCAGAGGCAAAGTGGAGGGGTAAACCGGGAAATAAAAAAATTGGCGGAGAATTCCCACGCGCCGTCTCGGGTGGGCCCGGGGTCTGCTATTTTCTCGCGTACACATCACGTGAGTTGTCTTTGGGGCCCACACTCTCCACTGACACTAATCAGCCGAATCCGACCGGCTTAACTTTTAATCTTAAAAAAGTAAAAATTAATTTATTTTTATTTGGGAATAAAACTTTGTATAATATCAAACGGGGTATGGTGTTTTTAATAATGGTATAAATGCTTTCGAGTTGAAAATTATCTATATTTCAAAAAATATTCTAGAAAAGCCATTAAAAATATTTCGACACATTATAAGATCATATTTTTTTCTTTTTATTTATGTTGCTAGGGACCGTGCCCATCTAATTTTAGTTGTGAGTCAAATTAAGCTTGTGTTTAGACTGGCTACTTAGTTTAATTAGATCTAGCTCAACTTAATTCTCGGAATTATTCATAAATACTTTTCGATTTTATATAATATTATAAAAATATAACTAATATTAACTGTAGTTAATATTTTTAATAAATTTGATTTTAATATCGCTATTAAATTATAAAGACAGGTAGATGATAAGAAAAATTTTATCCACATAAACAAATTTGCAGTCGCTTAATTTAAAAGAGTGACCATATTTAAAAACGACTTGTATTCTTATATAAGCCTTAGCTGGTACTAATGTTTCTCACATTATAATTCACCATCAAATATTATACAAAAAATTGTATTCTTATTTTTGCTAGATTTCTAATTAACAAACCTATGACGTGCTAAGGAGAAAAGGGGTGGCCAGGACTTCCTCATAGTCAAGATTATCAAACTGTGGGTCCCACCACCGATAATTAAAAAATAATTGAATGGAGATAATTAGGCAATTGAATCCGGTGTTTAATTAATTTAATAATAATGTCATGAGGGGATACAATGTGTGACGGATTCGAATCAATCAACATGTCCCTGTCTTGGTCACAAAAAATATTTGAACTGTTATTATAAATTGATAGTGGCCAAGTCTCCCTCTCTATTTTCTTCCATGGATGTAGATGACCCAAATATCTGGCTCATCATTTAAAATTGAAGAGCTTAGCTCTTAAATTTTACTCGTTTAGAGTTTTGGGTTTAATATTTATTATATTTAATATCATAACAAAAAATATTAAAAAATAAATAAATAAATAATATATTTTTTTTTGTTAGGTGGAAGATGAGGCAAAAAGTAATTTCTCTTTGGTGCTTCAACTTACCAACAATTCAATGATGGAAAAGTGATGTCGATATTGCTTAATCCTAAATTTGTTTGTAATATATATGCCTAAGATGTCGACTGATTAAATAAAATATGAGGTTTCCAAAAAAAATTGAGAAAAATAAAAGTGAGATAAATGAAATAAACACAACTAATCATTTTAGATTATGGTATTTCATTAAATGGACGATAAACATATGTACATTATCATACTTGTGCTTAATAATCTTTACTTTAAGGCAAAAATAAAAGCGAGTTAATTACACTTGAAATTTTTAGTGGGTCATACATAATGAAGTTTAATAAATATACAAAATAAATCATATAAGTGCCTACTGTATAGGGGGTTGATAAATTTTTATCTTTCTTTGACGTCAGTATCACTTATTTTTTATTTTTTTTAAAAATATGCTAGTTTAAAAATATTTTAAAATTAATTTATATTATAATTATTTTGATAATTAAGATAAAAGATTAAAAATATTACTTGATTTAAAAATCTATAACTATCCTAATTATTTATTTTTATATTTATTAATACATATTTTTAGATGTGAGGTCCATTAAATTATTATGAATAAAAATTAATGTACCTTATATTACCTATAAAAATTATAGTTCATGTATATTGGGCTTTTAATTATTTGAAATAAAAGTTACTTATATATTGAACATGAACCACATGATCTTATCTTATTACTTACTAATATCACAAACAAAAAATAGTTTTTTTTCAAACCAAGCACAAAATAGTTACAACACTGTAAAACTATTCGGGAAATCTCTGTCATATCTCATATGTCGTCTTCCTCGTTCCCCAAAAGAGTACCCACATTGTCCGGCATTGTAAACCCTGGTGCAGTTTGTTGCCTGTAACAGTGAAACGATGAGGAGAGGACACAGGAAGAAGATAGTATTATATATTGCACGAGTAGGCGGCTGTGTGTATGTAAGACTCAATATGGCCACATAATATGCCTCAGTGCGCAGTGAGTAGACCTTCAGTTTTCTCAATCACTCACTGTGAAGTGGGTGCATGTACCACCTCCCATTTTCCTTGTCTTTATCCATTGGCTGCCCCCCCGACGATCAACTACTATGGGCATTGCCCTACTTATATATCACATTGTATACTTGAAGCTAACGAATACCTAATAATTTGTACATATACAATACTATGCTTAACACACATAGTAAAATAACATGTAATTAGTGAACTGCACGTTAGATTTTAGATTAATATACATGTATATAGTCCAAGTGGGAGTTCTTAGATTTTAGACATATATATAGCATATTAATAATTGTATGTTTTAAGTTGTAAAATTGTTTTACAAATGTTGAAATGCCACCTGTTAGAAAACTTGACTTGATAGATTACTATGATACTAAGTTTTGGTTAGTGCATCGGGCTTTAGGCAAATATATGGCCAACGGTTGGAGTACTGACTACAATTGAAAGAATATGTTATATCGCAACTAATAAGTTTATGAGACAAATATTGTAACAAGCCGACTTATGTGCAAATTGATGGGCAAAAGTTATCATTTTTTAAAACCGGTAAATTAAAGTTTAAATATACGAGTACATCTTTATAAATATATCAAATTTTATCTTAATACAGATGTTATCCCCTTAATCAGATTGATTTAGGGGATTTCTATTTACCTATTTAAAAAATTCAAAATTGGCGTAGAGTATGACCAATCTAATCTAATGGGACCACTATTTAATTTTAGGGGATACTATTTATAATGACCGTACTCAAGTGTAACCTGACGGCTTAAATTATTTTTTCAAAATGATTAACTATTATAAGTACATCGTTACTGATTGGATCTTACCTAAATATATATTAGATGTAAGACTAATTTTAGGATATCTTGTAATTTATTTATCTTATTAAAAATTTCGTTTTATAATTTCAATAATCTAGTATATCTCATAACCTAATGTGATATATGGTTGGCTTTGATATTATTTTTAAAAACTAGACGCATATGTAAATTAATATGCTAAAATCATCCCTTCAAAATGGTTAAACCTAAGCTAAAGATCTATAATTAACACATCTCCCTAGCTAATATATCAGATTTTACGTCAATATACATTGGATGTAAACTAATTTAAGAAGATTTTACAAATATGGGTTCCAACCATTACTTTGTTTATGAAAATTATGCACATAAATTTTTTTTGCATTTTACTTTTCATGCATATAAAACATAAATGATGCTATCTTACAAAACAAAACAATTAACCAAATTCTAATCTTCGACAAATTTCTTCCAAATTATAAAACTAACAATTATATATGTCTCATATTGTGGTTGCCATTTATCATACAAATTCCAGACATGTTCAGATCCCTACTCCTGATATATAATTTGGAACTAATTAGTGTACATAACACGAGTATACAAGGATGGAAATACATTAAACTTACCAGTAAAATAAAACTTAGCTAGTACCAGCTTAATGTTTATACTGTATATAAGAGCGTATATTTGTACCATATACATAAGATATACATTGTAAGACAATATTAAAAAATGATAAAATGTACATCTATACAATCCTATTTTTTACAATATTAAAAAATTATAAAATGTACATCTATACAACCCTATTTTTTATTCCATAGTTCCTGCATTAGAGTAGAATTTTAAATATTTTTACACATCAAATAATTGGTGTCACTAAGCCCAACTCAATCTCCATAGTGGAATGCCAGCCTAACAGTGGAAGTGGGAGTTTGGCAGGTCCAGACCTACCTTGAAGGCTTGAACCAAACCGATTCGATCCGGTTTGACAGCGAAATGTGAACAACGGGGGACAAGTACGGTCCGACCAAATTATGGAGTCCAATTCTCTTTTGATTTGCCAAAAGAAATTTCCATTTCTCTTCCCTAGTGTTTTTCAATTTCAATACAATCACTTTTTTTTTAAAAAAAAATTAAATACACACCCAAAAATCCTAATTTTTTCCAAGTTTTCATATATGGGACCTACTCGTTAGCATTTGTCGGCCGGCTCCTCGGTTCAAGCCAACTGCCGGGTCAGCATCAGACCGGCCGGTCCCACCCCCATTTCCTATCAAAAGAGGGGTAAGGAAGAAGTGGAAGAATCCTGACATCACACCATTTTATAGTTATAAAAGACAAGAGCCTTATTTTTAATATAATAATAATAATAATAATAATAATAATAATAATAATAATAATTATATAAGCCTAATTTATTTTCCATTAGTCTTTACATTTTAATCAGAATTTAGTTAATTGATCGAAAATAAAATATAAGTGACGAAAAATTTGTTACTATAATTTTTAAGTTATCACAAAATATTGTTGGACAGAAATTCTCATAATTCTATCATTACTGATATTTTCATTTCTTATAGTGTTATTTATTGGAATGTAAATTTATTAATTCTTTATTACATAAAGATTAGCATGCATTACACTTCAAAAAATTAAGTTTTACAGCAAAATTTCATAGCTTTACCTGTATCTAACATACATTCTCTAAGGGCAATTTTCCTTACAATAATAACTTTTATGGGTAATTCTTATCAATAATATTTGATATTCATGTGCAAACTAACTTTAATATTAATTGTTAAATTACAAGGCCGATTAGCCGACGAGGGTATTAATTTTGTCCATATAAAAAAATTACAGCCATATAATTTAAATGAGTGGTCACATTATACACCACCCATACTAAGCATCCTCTCTATTTTTTGATTAGTGAAAATAAGTACATACAAGTATTTAAGGTTAGTGCGAAAAATTTATAGCTAGTCCATGTAAAAAATTTAAAAAAAGACGTTGTAATTTTAATAATTTAAGATTTACATGAAAAAAGTCTTCAATGATCATGCCCCCCCACCAGCACATACATAGTTCATGTAGAGCTTATTTATCCCCGGCAGCTTTTGTGGAGTTGGATTGGACGATGTGGAAGTGAAGAACATTTCCCAATCTATACCATATACTCCGCCATGCTATTGTATTATATAGCAATTTGCATGACAAATGGTCACACACACAAAAGGGAGTGTCCAAGGCAACATTGAAGGTTGAAACTGTCCACTTCTGCGAACATTCCCTTCTGAAACAGGTGAGAGCTCTCCAGCCGAGGAGCTTCTTCACCTCGCCCTCTCTCTCTTCCATCTCTCATATAAGCCTTTAGATACAGTTGTCCTCCCACCCAGAGCTAGCTTGCATGGATACTGCTCATTGGCCACAGGTAAAATTCATGGGAAATACCATCTAGCTGATCTTCTAGTAATTGGTTTCTTTTTGTTTTTTAGGGTTTTTATGTTGGTGAGGTTGTGAAGCTTTTTTGATTGGTTTTTGTTGATGTTTGGGGGAGGTTTTATTTTTTCTGATTTGGGTTGTCTCTGATCTCTTTAGAAGCTTTGCTTTATCTCTGAAAAGTGTTGTGAATGACTTTTTCTTCCATCCCTTCTTTTTTCATGGTTGTGTCATAAAGGAGGAAAAAAAAAGTGGACATCTTCCTCTCTTTGTTGTTGTTTTTACTTGGCTTTTTGCTAATCTGATCTTATTTCCTCTAGTCCCTTTTTTTGCTTTTCACTTATTTTGCCTTTGTTTCTCTAAGATAATCAGATTGATGGTGTAAGCCTGTTTGTTCTTTAGATCTCCCAGTCTTCTTCTTTTGTTTAGGGTCCTTGTGATTTTCTCCCTTTTGCTTTTTTTCTTTCCCCACCTTTACTTTCAGGAAGTTGGTATGGTGAAGCCCATGGAGGAGATGGTCCCAAGCACCACCTGCTCCAGACCTCCTACAGTGGAGAGGAAGGCAAGGCCCCAGAAAGACCAGGCCTTGAACTGCCCCAGGTGCAACTCCATCAACACCAAGTTTTGCTACTACAACAACTACAGCCTCTCTCAGCCAAGGTATTTCTGCAAGACTTGTAGAAGGTATTGGACTGAAGGTGGCTCCCTTAGGAATGTTCCAGTTGGGGGTGGCTCACGGAAGAACAAACGCTCCTCATCTTCCTCTTCCAATTTGTCCTCCAAGAAGACCACCTTTTCCGATCTCAATCCCTCCTCCATCCTCTCACAAAAGCCTAAAATCAATGGTGGTCAGGATCTCAATCTTGCTTTCCAGACTCCCCAAGAGTATCACAGCATGTCTCAACTGGACCTTGTTGAGCTTCCCAACATTGACAACAGCAACAACAATAACAATAGCTCGTCCACATCTTCTTCTACGACTACTTCTCTACCAGCCCTTGAGCTTCTCAGGACTGGGATTGCTTCAAGGGGTTTGAACTCCTTCATGCCCATGCCCATGACTGTGCCTGATTCCAACTCTGTTTATCCATCTGGGTTTGGCCTGAATTTTTCTTTTGATGGGACGGGGAGTGGAGGTGCGTATGTCAACAATATGGGTGGTCAGGAGAGTGGAAGCGGGAGGCTGCTGTTTCCATTTGAGGATTTGAAGCCAATTTCTAGTAATGATTTTGATCAGAATAGAGGACAAGGGGATTCAACGTCTGGTTACTGGAATGGAATGTTGGGTGGAGGCTCATGGTAGATGACAAAACTAGGAGAAGCATGGTTTTGTGTGCTCTTCACTTCTTTTATGATTTCATGGTGGGTGTTCATTTGTTTTGACTTGTTCAGAACTAACAGATAAATATATACATGGAGTTCTTATAATTTCCACTGAATTATGGAGATGGCAAAAATGGGATTCTCGCAGCAGCTGGTGAAGACCCCTTGAATTTTTGGTTGGGAAGAAAATAAATTAGCACCACTTCGTTTTATGTTTCACATGAGTTTTGCAAATAATATTTCAAATTTCAGTGCTGGGATTGGAACGTGGAATTGTGTGTGGATAAGAAACCTATTTCCTTTATCTTCTTTTGTTTTGTTATTTGATGATTAAAGTAATTGCAGCGACAATAATCAGCTTGAAAGCTACAATGAGGTATCTGAGTTGAGACACGTTGAGGTCTGGCAGTTTTCAAAGTGGTGGGAGTACAATGATTCCATGATTGTTCTTTATACATGCCTTAATCTTCTTGAGGCAGGTCTGGAATGACAGGTCCCATCAAGCATGCACACCGTCCACCCAGAAGTCCCTTTCTCCCAGCCATGGCAGCACGTCCACGAATTTTGAAGGAGAACCCAAAGTAGGTAAGAGCTAAGAAGCTAACCCAAGTGGCTGGTATGATCTTCGCATGATTCCTAGTGTCATTCCACAACAGCAGATCACTGCGACTGAGCTATAGCCATTAGTATTATAACAAAGTTGATCATATCTCTTTCCCTCTACCATTTTCTTCTTTTCTTCCTTCCAACGGTACAGAAGGGGACCAAGGTGGAGGTGATATTAGCTTCACCTGCTTCAACCGAAAGCTTACCTAATGATTTCCTTACTATGCCACCCATGCCTTCTTCATGTATCATTGTGTCCACCACGTGCTTCCTTCTTTATCAACTGGTTTGATTAGGCAAGACACCACCCTTGCTTTACTCCCCAAGTTTTGTTAGGGGGAAGAAAGTGTTTCAGTGACCCCACCAACACTCGCCATTGGCATGAGTGCCATTAGAACACCATCACCACTTTGCCCATGGCTTCACCTGCACATTAACTCTACTTCATTGAGTTGTATATTCTTCATTCAAGCATTCAATAATATAGGTAGTAGTACTCTGCAAGGTCCACAGCATCAAGTTGTCTCAAAACTCCCCCCCTCCATGCCTTGTTTTTTTGTTTTCCTGTTAGTAACTGATTTCATCAACTTCTCATAGTGATTCTAAGAAATAGAAAAGAGAGAGGGTGGAAATTAAGGCATAGGAGGTGGGAAGGTGGTAATAAACTATAGTTTATGTGAAAATGGAGCGCCTAACAATGCATCTTCATAGTTCAAGAACTACCAGATCGGCCCCTTTCAGGGGTGACATACCATTCGAGCCTTTTTTTTCCGTGCTTTTCGAGGAAATGCGAAGAGGAAACATGGAAAGGTAGTCATCCTAAGTGGGAAGCTGAGGTGAATATAAAAATTCAGAAGTTGGATGGTGTTTAATGGTTTCTGTTGTGTACATATAAATTTATGTTCTACATATTGGGATGATTAGGTAGCTATATATTGGAAGAATATCACCACCTACACATTGTCAAAACCTGTTACATACTTAATCCACTTACATGTTTCCCTCTGCTAGGGATGGGTTTAGAAGATCCAATATTCGTGAATTCAATACGTATTCAATTTGTTTATATCTAGTATGAGCTAATTTTAGATTAGATACGAGTTCGGACTATTCAAATGTATCCAAAATTATTAAGAATCCACTTATCTATTTATATTTGAGACGAATTTATTTTGGATTATATACGAGTTTCAGATTATTTGGTTACATAATATATGAAAACATTTGGATTGGGTAGATCCGAGATGATATTTTATAGACTTATATTTAATTATTTAAAATCATTTTTTATTACTTTTCTCTTATTTTACATTAATATTTATCAGATACATATTATATTTGTGTGCAGGTTACGAATATAAATAAAATAGATAAATAAAATAAACGTAACATTTAGATTTGAATGGGAAATGGGTTCGGATTTTCGAATACGGATATCGGTCGAACCTATCCCCGTCCATATTCAATCGAAACCACCAATTCCTACAATCAGCATGCACAGCTTGTTCTATTCTTTTTCTTTTCTTATGGTATTGTAATTCCTCCTAACCCAAGTGAATAAAGTGACCAAAAGATTTCACAAGACTATTATTTATAATTTTGGATGGTGCTAAGATTTTCCTACCAGGGAGAAGCATGCAGCCATGGCTAGTTACTCAGTTGTTTCATGAAACAATAATCGAAAACCATGCCTACAACTTTTGTACATATTCTCATACTTTAAATTATATCAAGGTCACATCCACCTAATCCAACTAGATACGATGCTGACTTTGGTTGGGCTGACCAAACATCTTGTAGGTTACTTCGCCGAAAGTGTCCAAAAATTGAACAATTTCATGCAAAGTCAGATGCATTGTCTTCATCACCGAGAAGAATTGGGTGTAGGAGTCCAGTACACAAATAGACCAGAGGGACGTATTTCTAACACTGTGCTTGTGTACCTCACTTTTCATTGATACATCCAATGTACCAAAGTACATACATTCTCAAATTAGGTTTAAGTTGGCTCGACTGGCATTTATTTTTGGGTCCAATGGACCTCCCAAAAATGACTTAAATAATAATGTTTTTTCATTAGCTTATATACAAGTCATCAATATCTTCCACGATCGATATAAGATAAATTCAACAACTCTCCTTCACATATCGGGTGTCTCCAAAACCAACATCATTTAAACAAACTTCACTCGGCGTAGGTAAACACCAAATTTTTTAAGGTCGTAATCTGGTTCTGATATCACTTTTTAGGTCCAATAGACCCCCCAAAAGTGATTTAAAGAATAAGGTTTTCCTATTAGCTTATATACAAAATACCAACACCTTATACGGCTGATGTAGGATAACCCAACATTTATCACACAGATTTAATTAATAGTAGACCAAAGTAATAATAAAAAAAAATGGAATAGACTACAAAAACTTCAAGGTTTAACTTCTCAAATCCCGGTAATTACATTAATAAAGTTTTTAATTAGACGCTAAAATTGCTCGGAGCTTGCCCCAAACTTAGCTAAAAACTTCCAATACGAATTGAGATCAAGCTCTTCATCCGGGCAAGTAAAGTTGAGTTAGTCAAAAGTTCGGCTCATCGCCACCCATAAGCTTAGATGGAGCCATGTGGCACAAAGAATTCGCATTTCGTCTTGAGAAATTTGTAGTTAGGTTAATCGAATTAATTTCCAGAGTAGAATAATTGTAGCTTCTGAAGGTGCAATGTTATTGAAGACTTACCCGTTCTTGGGTAGCAGGTAAGTACATTCATTTCAAGAGAAGACACAAGAAATTTCTTATTGCGGATGTCTTTTTTTACGCCAATCCTCCTTTATCTGGGACGGCTAATTCTCATGATATAACCATGATCCTCAAATTCTCATTTACTGACCACAGATTCACTAGAATGGATATCTTTACTACAATACCAATGAATGAGCTTGAAGAGGTTGATGGAGTGAGTAAAAGTTGTTTACCTTCAAAGTACCAATTTGACAAGAACTCCCAATTTTGGGATTGAATTCAAGTGTCTCTTCACCAACTCATTAATATTAGGAAAGTGAGGAATTCCAACCCCTCAATGCTTGCATGAATGAACCTACTTTGTTCACACTGTCCACAAAACCTCCTCCTGTCAATAATACTACTGATTGAAACCACCACCAACTGGGGGGCCACTATTCCTGTTATTTTTTTAATTTTAAAATAATTTTTAAAAATAGTGGAACAATGAATATGTTGTACCTTAACAGTTAACCCAATGAGGCCCTCCACCTTCATCTTTGTTCAGACAAGGCCCATGGAAGGTACTCATGTCAGCCATCATTTTGCTTGGGACTGTCGAGGAAGAAGGCACTAGGTCCCTTCCATTGACACCGCCATGTGAGCTCCATCATCTCTGGTGTTTGATCATATGTTCCTGTTGCAAGCCAATTCTTTCCCAGCTCAAACTTGGTGCTAAGGAGATGATTGTTTGTGATATACATATTAGATGTCTTGCAAATTTTACAAATTATTGCAAGTAAACGTCAAAAAAATGTACAATAAAATATAATACTAGGAAAAATATCAAGGACGCACAAGATAATAAGGTTTCACTATGTATATATCCGTCTATTCGATTTAAGAAATTCAATAGAAAATCACCAAGAATTTCAAGTTAGTGCCTCTAGAACTAATGCTTGATCTAATTACAGAAAAGATATAATCATGCATAATGTGATATCTTTTAAATTACTCTCACATTTAATATTCACTGGGATAAAATCTGATAGTAAAAAATGTATTTACCAGTCTTCAATTTAAGTGCCTATTTTTTTAAAATAACTTAACTCATCATGTTGCACTTGGGTCCATTTAACTCTTTGTGATGTTTCCCCGAACTTGCTCCTTGGTTATAAACTCTTTCCTTTTGTGGGAGTTCTTGAGCTTGATTCTAATTATGGACAGGGTCCAACCTTGGGTTGGAGTGTAGTGTGTGGAAAAATTGTCCAAAAAAAAAAGGTGAGTTATATTTGTAAGCCTGTAGGGGCTTCAAATACAACATAAATAAATATGGGCGGCCTTATCCAAATCTAAGGCATTGAGTGAATAATCTTTTAATAATTTTATGTTTTATTTATATGATGATGTAATTTAGAGTCCTTATATTAGAATAAGTCTCGTAGAAAGATTAAGATTAAAAGTTTTAGTCCATGTTCGTATCAAAACTTGGGATTCAAATTCGACTTGACATGCCATAAAGTGGAGTCGAGTTAACTTCAAATTGGTTTTGAGTTATTTATATTATTTTTTCAATCAAAATAAATATTATATAAAATTAATATTTATTACTCTCTTGATACTTAAAATTGATAAATATATAATTTATATTACTTTAAAATACCGATTTAGCTTAATTAAAAAAAAACAAAAATATTTCTATCTTTTATTTTTTAACTCGTGAAGTCAATTAATAAATATGTCATTACGGATTATTTAGTGCCTCATGTTTGACTATATTTGAATTTAATATAGATTTTGGAAACTTTAAATGTGTTGTTGAAGAAAAAACAATAGTCCTCGATGTTGGAATTGAAAGTAGTAGTAGTTAGGAAAGAAATTCCTTTCGAATTAATTCAAAAGGATTCACTTGTTATCTGTTCTCTGTCTTTCATACAAGAACTTTACCTTGATCTTCTGGTATGAGATAGTCACTCATGCATTGACATTCAAAAACAAACAAAAGCTTGATGAGAAAAAGAAAAAGGAGGCTACCTCTCCCAACCACACCTTCTCATAGCACCTAACATTTTCAACAAGCAGCTGACTTATCCACCATCAAATTAAGGTCATCTCAGAATCAGTTAAGAGGAAGAATCCATGTTGAGGTATGCCTGTCATAGTTCAATGGTCCAGATTGATGATAGCCACTCAAGGAAAGTGATGCACAAGGTGGTTAAGGACAAAAAAGATTGGTTGGTCTTGGTTGACATCAAATATATATCTGCTCCTTTACTTTCTCTAGTGGATCTCAAGTTGGGTGGTTGGAAGCAGAAAAAACAAAACATGGGTTCTGATAAAAATGGAGATTTGGAAGATGAGGAGAAGCCAGACAAAGTTGCAATTTCCAAGGCCTTCATTCTCCCCATATTTTTGTCATTGATAGGATGGTTTTTTATGCATTTAGAGGAATGTTGGCCACGAAATGGAATGTCTTGCCGCCCAATTTGACATTTGAAGAGGTGGGAAGCTGGTAGGAAAATGGGGAGGTTGGACTTCTTTCCTTGTAATGCAACAAGAATGGCATTGGGCAGTTGAAACTGGGAAACTGATACTAGATGGCATAATTTTTGTGCACATCACTACCTTGAGCATGCATAAACGCCCTAACCGGTGCACCCCACGTCATGGAAGGCTCGGAATTTGCACAATCAAGGAAAGATAAATTGAAATTGTTTCTTCAAATAGCTTGTAATCTTGAAATCAATGCACAACCAAGTGTTTTCTCTAATACATAATAAATGGATGACTTAGACTTGTCAGTTTATACTTTAAATTGAATTGTTAAAGATAATATCAGGAACTGTCCTAGAAGCATATTAGATGGTAGTCTTAGCTAGTTATGTGCCAAATGTGTAATAGAGAGCTACCCACAAGACAAAAAAAGAATTGAGGATGAAATTTCTTAAAGATTGGTGGATTATAATAACGACAAAAAATAGTCTCACATCCAATACCTCACCAGGTAAAATCCAATGTATATAATTAAGTGGAGACAAGTTTATATATTTTAACTTGTTCAACCGCTTTTAAAATGATGACTTAAACCCGTAAGTTTAGATTATAGATTTTTTGTGTAACACTTCAAATCCGGCTCACTCTTGAACTGAACTAAAATGTTACGGGTAGCCTGAGTAAGTTGGTTAACCTGAACCTAACCCGGAAAGATCTACACTCGACGTCTTAAGATGAAAGATAATTATCATGATGCATGAACAAAATGTTCGGAACCTAACACAATACTAGATAAATGTCATGCCAACCAAGTCACACAAAACCATTCAATCACGATAAAACCAATAAACCCTAAAATAAAACGGACAGAGTGTCTCCTAAAAGTACAATAAGGGTCACCTTATCAGATCATAGACAATATAAATATTTAATAAAATATTCACATAATACTTTTATTTAACTGTATAATTCATTTTTGTGTGGAGTTTTGACTCGACTGCTGATTTACCTTCATCTTATCTAATTGAACTGGTTGACCCATCTGTTGATCACATTCAAATCAAAATATCTTTACTAACTATGTATATTATTATGACATTATTTATAATCAAATTCCTATCATGTGGGTAGTAACTGTTCTATTCACTAATACAAATCATGTCATTGCATCATTTTTATCATAATATTTTCACCGTCATCAGCATATAAACATGATAATCATAAACAATCTATAGTGAGATAGATGTGTGTACACAAGATATTGCTCCTCCTCCGTCCAGGCTAGCATATTATTTCTTGATTATCACCTACATATATAATAAAAACACGTAAGTAACGAGTGTTACTAGTCCAAAAATATAACTATCTCAAACTTGCCATGAGAGTTAACTCACATGTAAAGAAAACTATTTGTATAACTTTTGCTGAACTCTCTGAAGGGCATCTACTAAGGAGCCACCCGACTGCTGACATGATAGCATCCTGAGCTGGCTAGTCTATTGATGCCTCTCTCAGCAGTTTTCCATTTTTCTTTTTTGTCTCTTGGGATTACCAGTATATCTTAAGCTCTCTCCTGTTCTCCATATATCTCCCTGTCGTGAGCACAAAGGCCAAGTAATCTCATGCAGTCACCTTTAGTACCCTTTGAATCATATGTCCACACGTGCTCTTAACCAAACAGTACTCGTAAACCTCTATGTTTCTCTGGGTGTGAGGAACTCAAAATACGGAGTTGTCAGAATCTTTTGGGAATGAAACAACCCTCTTACTAATCCAGAGAACATTTTGATTAGCACGTGTACCCATTCATGATACGTGCGAGTTAGTTTCACTAACTCTCATATCTCTCAAAACTCGATAAATTTATATAAGCATGTGAAGAGATTTTTATAATAGGCTTGAAGGCAACTTGCGGTGGATCTTGTTTTCAAAATTAGACTCGAGGGATCTTATCCTCGAGGGTTATTATAAAACCTATGACTCGAGTCAGGGTTTTATAGTTTGAACTGGTCAGTTCGACTGTAATTTTCAGTCGAGTCAATTTCAAAACACGTGTACCGAACAGAAGCCGGTCTTGTGTTATGAACCATGAGAGTCATGTGTGCCCAAGTATATGATAATTACTTTAGTAAGACAACAACAGAATGAGTTATCAGAATATATGAGAGTAGGTCAGATTTTTTTTAATTTATTTTAATTAAATTGTAGAAATATTTTTAAGTCGAATAATGTATTAGGATGCGTCAGAGGCAGTTTGGGTGGGTTATTAGTTATAGAGCATGTCATTGATATGTATTATATTTTACGAGATTTGTTTTCTTAGTTTTCTGAATTTTTATAATTATTATGAGTTAGTATTATTTTTTACTTGAGTCGAGTCAAATTTTATATTACGAGACAACCACTCGTTTTCTCACTGACCAGTCGTTTTTCTTACTTGACCATTTGTTTTTCTCACCTTTACATCTATATATTCCACACTTTTGGCACTGTCACCATTCATCATTTTCACTCAACTTCTTCTTTTTCTTCCTTCCCTCTTCCCCACGATCCTCACTCGAGCCAGCCACAACCTAGTCGTTATCACTGTGTAACTGATGATTAGGTATAGACTTTTATCCGATTTAATTATTTAAAATTTATAATTATTAGCACAACATACTAGGAATGATTAATTGTTGTGATAAATATCTGATTGTGAATGAAATGATGATTTGCATGATTTGATTGATAGTTAGTGATCTAATTAAGTAAATTAAATTTAAGCCTGCTAATTGACTACAACATAATTTAGAAAACATAATAAAAATGGGTTGAGTAGGATGAGATATTTTTTCATTGATAATTGTTTGACTATTTTTAGATGATGAATGCATTGTAGGTGTGATATTCATGATGAGTTTGATGCATCATTTAGTTAATGGGCGTTAGCTTCTAGATTTGATATGTAGGTATGGAGTACGAGCTCGCCGCCTAGGCACGTGGATACACTTGGAGCTTCTACCAGGTCGGTTATGGACTTACCTTTGATTTATTGCTCTATTCTATTGTGATTTATTTTTACAGATTGTAGGAAAAATTGAGTAATGTTTTATTATATCCCACTTAATACAAGTCATTTACCCGATTGTATTTCCAGATTTATAACCCTTGAGGTTGAGATACCTCGAGTAAGTTTTCAAAATTAAGATCCACCACAAGTTGTCTTCGGGCCTATTGTATAAATCCACACCAAGACACACACACACACACACACACACACACACACACACACACACACACACACACACACACACACATATATATATATAGTTTTTGCGTTTCCAGTGAGAGATGGAATGAGGGATATTGATGGCCTCATCTTGAGAAGATAAGGTGTGTGCTCGTCAAAGTGGCATCTGGAGCTGGGGAGATCCCACTTCAATCCCGAGGGAATTTTCTCAAACTCGGAGAAGTATGGAGGTTTACAGGTACTACGATGCAGCGCATGTTTAGACTTGGCCCCTATACTCAGAGCTAGGGGTAATACAGAGGGCGTAGAGGGCGGAAAGGAATAAAATTGATACGAAAAATGATAGAGAAATGGCCAAAGTATGAGAATGAGAAAGAAAGGAGACGCTGCCGCTTGAGGACGGTGGCTCCCATTAGTGCCCTTATGAGAATTCTTGAGGAAATATATGAGGTTCTTATTCAATTGGAGGGTTAGCTATCATGTGCCAGTTTGATATTAGTTATTTTTTGGACCGATAACATTCGTTACTG
>JAVDBV010000362.1:0-10351 GCA_032619315.1 Piper longum
GGTCGTGGCGGTGGTCGCTGGAGGCATCGGCGCTGCTGTCAGTGACGTTGGGTGGAGGTGGTGGTGAGGGGTAGGAGAGAACTGTCGGGAGGTATAAGGTGATGGCTGTTTCATGAATTAAACTTGACTCCCAACTAGAGTCAATACTAATAAATAAATTTAGAAAAATATTAAATAAAATATAATAAATTACTATAAAAAAATAATCGAGTCCTAACTCGAATAACATGCTCTAAGCCTACTAACCCACCCACAAATAATAAATAATGAGTCCTAATGCAATAAACGACCTAATTATAATCCCATAGTCTACTAAAAAAAACATGGCGTACTCTCATATACTCTAATAAATCATTTTACTGTTACGTTACTAATATTATCATCATATACTTGGGTACACATGACACTCGTGACTCATAGCACACGGCCGGTGTTGGTTCAATACACGTGTTTTAGAATTGACTCAACTAAAAATAATAGTCGAATTGATCGGTTCCAACTATAAAACCTTAACCTGGGTCGTGGGTTTTACACATAACAATGTTAATTAGAGTATCATAATATTATAACTTGTTATAAGCATATGATCAAAATTTTAATTTACCGGTTAATTAGCATATAGTAATCTTATTTTTAATTTTAGCTTACTTTTATTAAGAAAGTATTGTGTTCTTCAACTAATTTATTGTGTAGTTAAGTAAGAAATAAATGAAAGATATTGAAACTTGTAGTTCTAGATAAATGTGAAATACTCTACTTGTGAGAAAGATTACATAGAGCCTAAGAATATGACAGGAGAAGCTTTTGAGAAGAACAATATGGTAAATGCATCTATATTCAAACAAACCTAAATGGAAACTTAATAATAAAAAAATTCTAGAATTCAAGTTGCTGATCTTTAGTGGACGTTTGTTGCCTTGCCTGGTTCGGGTACAACTTTTTGACCATGAGTATGGTGCCCAGATGGCCATATGTGCATGTTATGGAGCCTAGGTATGCCAGCAATGTAACAACGCAATTCAGTCTGAAGGGACGAACCAAATCGTGATATTATAATTTGTAAGCTACTCATTTGGCTATCGCGTACAGACTTTACGGAAGCAGATCTTAACCCTCTGTGGAGGCTTAAAATAGACATCAGGCTTGGTTTTCATAGAATACATGTAAAGTGCTTACTACAAAGGCAAATCTTATGCTTAAAGGAATCATATATGAACACCCCTAGCTGTAACAGAGGTAGAACCTCTGCTACGATTATGAGCGGTGAACCTAAAATACGATAATCAACCAGTTGTAGAAGATGCACATCCTTGGTATAGTTTTGAGGTTGCATGTTGCTACTTAAATCATATTTATATTACTTAGTTCAAGTGATAGGCTTAGATTTTCTTATTAGTTACATGAAGATGATGCGAGTATTTAAACAAGGGTTATGGTTACTTGTTCCCCATACCCACCAAGAGTAATAATTAAAACATCAGAGAAATTACACTGCATCATCGAATATCAGGGCATCAAACACTAATACTCAGACTTCATGTGGGTCTTCAACTGGTGTAAACCGTAACCTCCTCCACCATGTTACTCTAACACACAAACAATTGTAGCCAAATATGTTTAGTGTATCTGACTTAGCTCCTCATCATGTTTCATGACTCTGGGGCTTATATACCCCATAGACAATGGTTAGCTTTACCAAAAAGTATTGTAGCTCCATAGTAATATTATAATAATATAACAATAAAACATATTTAGCATAACCATTATAACATACATCCGAATCATACAAGGTTCACATAATTAGGGCATATGCCGGTCATATAGTCATCCACAAAATACATCATCCAAAACATACAACATAACACAAGGCCCCCACTACCAGCCGACCCGACCAACGCCAAGGAACCTCACCTACATATAATAGAAAACCACGTTAGTAATAAAATAAATTTGACTATCGGTCCGAATAACTACCGACAAAACAACAAACTAGCAAATGAGTATTCCATTACCCATAGGAACTTAGAAAATTTCAGAATTGCCTCACACTACGTGGTAAGCAAACATAATTAAACCAGTGTCGGCATGTATGCACGGCTAATGTTTATATTCATAAGTACAACCCTCACATCCTCCATATTACACCCGCCATGGTACTCGAGTGGCAAAAAAAACAGTTTAGTTAGTACCACAAATTTCGGAAATATGTTGCGTTGTGGAGTACCATCATACTCATTACTAGTGTGGTCCATACATCCCATACATACTCTTACTCGTAAAAACCATAAGCCCTTATATTTATACATATAGGTTTGGGAGAGGATTTAATGCTTAATTTTTGGATCTTATCTTTCGAAAACCATCAAAGCTCAACTTTGAAGTTTTATTAAACACGTGTAAAAAATGCGGCTAAATGGCCCGACATCAGAGGGATCAGATAAAACACGGTTGATGATGTCCTATGTCTAAAACGCAATTAAACTCGACATGTAGTGTAACACCCTGATGTTGGTTCACCTAAGAACTGAATCAAAAATGTTATTATCGAGTCAAATCATGTCTAAAGTTGTTGGTCGGTAAGACTCGATTGATAAAATAGATCAAAACAGCCAACTTTGTGTCATAAGAATGGAAGACATTGTTAAATATTCGTCAAAACACATCGAATATAATAAAAAGTAATAAATATAACTACACTGAGCTTAAATGTGTGTAATTTTTATCTATTCTCCCACCAAGGTCGACTTAGGATTGCAATACCTACATATATAATATGAAAAACGTCTCCAAAAATAGCTAGTACAAACTGGTAGATAGGTAAAACTTATAAAACTTTAAAATTGCCTCAAACTAGGAAGTAAGAAAACATATTTAAACAAGTATAGACGCGCATACACGGCTAATATTCATATTCATACATGCAACACTTACACCCTCACATTCTCCATATTACACCCACCACGGTACTCGAGTGGCAAAAGGAACAATTAAGTTAGTACCACAAATTCAGAAATGAGGTGTGCTATGCACTACCCTCATACACCACACTACCTCAGGGGTTTGAAGGAGTACTAGTACGGTCCATACATATCTCCATGCCGCACGCTCTCTTATTCGTGAAATCCGTAAAAATGTACATGCTTATATAATAGGCTTAGGGAAGATGTTTGTCTTATATATTTCTGGAATTTCAATTCGAAAACCAACAAGAGATCTCATCCTTGTAGTTTTATTAAACATGTGTAGAAAACACGGCTAAATGGCCCGACATTGGAGGGATCCGATAAAACACTGCCGATGTCGTCCTACGACTAAACCTCGGTTAAACTCGCCATGCAGAGAGTCAAGCAGAGATCAAGAGAAGGGAGTCCTACGGATTTGTGGTCCAACCTCCAAGCGCATTGACATTTCTACAACCCACTCGGATTCCGTAACTTACATCGAAACCCACTGCTAAATAAAATATCGATGTCTCTATATAATGCATGTTTGTGATATGTGCTCATATCATCAATATATCATAATAAAGAAAATAGTACTAACAAGCCTACAACTAAATATTGGCACATAAATTGAGAGGTAATAATAATAATAATAATCAAATAAATAAATTAACAAATAAACACACTCACAGATAATTAGGTAAATAATAAATATATGAACACAAATAATACTCTAGTAATAATATAATAATATAATTATACAATATAAATACATGGCTAAACACGAGCAAATATCATATTTACTCGTGTTAGTAAACATATAAATAATTAAATAAACAAACAAAATAAATAATTAAATAAATCAGTAGATAAATAAATAAATAATATTAATTAATCATGAAGAATATTAATATAAATATTAAATATATGAACATATGACTAAATACGTATAAATAATAACACAAGTCAGAAATAATTAATAATCAATCAATTAAATAAATAAAATAAGGTAAACATGAACAAAAATAATATCTATGAATAAATACATTATCAATAACAATAATTAGTCACATAATCATTCATCAAAATCAATAAATATATAGATAATAACAAATGAATAATCATGAATAAATAAATAAATAAAATAATTAATAAATAAATAAATACTCATAACATCCAAACGTTCTAAACAATGTAAATATGCATCTAAATTAATGTAGGGGTTCTCGAATTCTCAAAAATAGTTGAGAAATGGCTGAAAATGAGCTGAAAATGAGCTGAACTAGATCGAGTTGAGCTGACTAGACCGAACCAAGCTGAACTAACTCAATCTGGGTTAACTGGAAAATGAGCTGGGTTGACTGGGCGGACATGAACTGGACTGTTGGAAGTGGGCAGGCAGACCTATATTAGTAGAGCTTCGCATTCTAGTAAGTGAGCACACCCACGTCACCTAATACAGAGATGGAACAAAATAAGAATTATGTCACATCGACATGGAACACGAGGCAAAGCCTCCACATTAGGTCAATACTTAAACATCACTTAATTATCTTAATTAGGTCCTAAGTGAAGTATTAAACCTTATTAAGTACTTAATTAAGGTTTTTTAGTGGGCTTTATCAATTCTAGGGTTTAAGCGAATGGGCTTACTTGATGATTTTTTGGACAGAACTAACAATGCAGGCTGAAATTTGGATGGGTGGACTCTGACACTCTAAGGTTCATATATAAATTCCACCATGGCTGGCCCATGGAACAATCAAAGGGAACAAAACCCATTAACTCATCCCTAAACTGCTAAAATAGTGTTCTTGCACCGCACACCAATTTTATAACTATTTGCTCATGGCCTAGAGGACTCCAAATGGGTTTGGGTCAGTGGGCCTAGTTAGATAATATGGGGAGCTTGATCCCAATAAATTTTTTTCCCAATTTACTTTTTAAATGGGTTTAAGTAGATTTTACAATTTGGATTACTAGATGAACTATTTGTGGAGATATCTGGACCATAACACAAATTGAAAATTTGCAAATAAAACTAGGAACCTACCAAAATGGCCCCAAAATTGGTCACGTGCTAATGTGACATAGGGTAAGTTGTGCACCAAGTTTCACTAAAATCCAACATTATTAACCTATTTTAAGATAATTTACAACCGACGTGATAAAAACTAGGATTTTCACTAGTATCTTTACACAGTCCGGGTAAAACACCTCAAAACATAATTATTCCCAAAATTTATATACTTCAATTAGGCATTTATTGATGAATCATATATTTTTTAACAGATTTTATTAGCTAAAAATTGGTGGTTTAACATATAACACAATTATAGATCATGCTCAAAGTCACAAACATCACAGGAAACATGAGGCGTACTCAAGGGTGATGTTTCTAACTATTTAGTGATTATATTAGGCTTAAAACTATAACACCAAAACTTGACATCACCATGAACAAACTGGTATGTTGTTCATCAACAAGTTCTACAAAGTGAAAGAGTAAACATTGGAGAAAGGGGCGCTTATGTCGCTGTAACGGTAAAAGTTGCTATCTTTCCTCACTTTTTACTCTAATACATGTGTATTATAGATCATTTCAATTAAAAACTCCAACACAAAAATTGTATATATAGATTTTATGATATTTATACCAAAACAGTGGAGATCAATAACCTACATTCATTATGAAAAGAATATCTATTTATTTACATGACCAAATAAGATACATGAGTATTAGAAATGCTCCTAACAGGAATATATACATGATAAAAATGACATAAAAATTAAAGAATACAAAAATGCAAGTGACAAACATCAAAAAATAAGCAACAAAGGCAACACAAACCTGAAACTAACGAGGGAAGACCAAGGGGAGTTCTTTTGAGACGTCCAACCTCAAAACCCACCACCTTACAAGCTTTGAAACGTGGAGGAGGGTGATTGGAGCTCTAAGGAGGAAGAAGAAGTCCAAGGAGAGGAGAAGAAGGTTGTTGGAGGTGAGAAGGTGAGGGAAGGGATGAGGTTTTATAGAAAAAAGATGGTTGGTTTGGTGATGTCATAGGTATGGGTGTCATACCTAAAGAGGTATGAGTTGGCTTGGTGACATCATAGGTATGAGTGTCATACCTAAAGAGGTATGGTTGGATTAGATAAAGAGATATGAGTTGGGTTTGCTAAAAAAGTATGGGTTGGGTTAGCCCAAAACCCCAAAACTTAGGCTTTTACCCTAAAACAATCGGACCCACCTCAAACATTGCATTGCAAGCCCCAAAGAGGGGTTAGGACAATCCACATTGGGTTATCAAACACACGGCAAGCACACAAAATGCACACGAGGGACTCGGTCCTAGCATCTAACTACATACCACTCTAGACTAAATATGAAAAGGTCAAGCATGTAGCATCCAAACAGGCGTACAAAGCGCCGAAGGAGGCTAAGTCCGAACAAACTTATACCATACCATACATGAACCATGACAAGAAGGGTCAGCCCTACTAACCTGATTGGGAAACAACCAAACAAATAGTAAAACCCTTGGGGTGATGCCTCGGGTTTTACAGGCGAGTTCCACATTTCAGGCAGCCGAATTCCCCTCTTCCTAGCCGTTTGTCGGCCACCACCCTGGCACCTTCCCCATCGCTTCCTTCATCGACCTGTAATGGCAGTGACCCAACACTCATTGGCATTGCCATTTTTCAGCGACAAGAAGCGTCAACCCCAGTCGGGCCCGTCTACCTGTATGTCCTGCTCAAGTCCACCATCTTGCCCGCATCTACCCTTGTCCGCCCGTGTACCCACATCCGCGTCCATTTGCCGAGTTTGTTGCTTGATGCCCACCAGTCCACTGGTTTCCATTGCCCATCGCGACCCGGCCATCCCATTTCCAACCTAGTAATTAACCGAGACTGAGTTGACTTGGCCTGACTCCCTTCAACTTGGCCTAGTTGACTCAATTACTTTTTCAGCCTATTTTTGTCCATTTTTTCGACTCTTTATTGTAATTTGAAACTTCATACATTATTTTATATGTATATTCACATTATTTAGAATATTTTGATATTATGAGTGTTTTTATTATTTATTTATTTATTCATTATTCATTTATTTCTGGTTGAATATGTGTTTGTTGTGTTTGTGCATGATTATATGATCCTTTATTATTGGTGATGATGAATTTACTTATTAATATTATTCTTTTCTTATTTTCTTATTTGATTTAATTAATTAATCAATTTTTATTTATTTTCTTGCACGCATGTTATTATTTATTTGTATTTGGTTCTATATATGTTGATATTTATATTGTTATTATTCATGATTAATTTCTATTAAATATTTATTTATTCATTTTATGCTCGTGTATGTGTAAATTTTACTCGCGTCTAGTCACGTATTTATTTAATATTATTTCTATTATTATTTTTATGCATGAATAGTTACTTTTTTATTTATTAGATGTCGATTTATTTATTTTTATGAGCATCTAATTTTTTATGTACTAGTTATTATTTTTCCTTGATATTTACTCGAGTATTTATTATTTTATTTATTGTTCTTTTATTTATTTGACATGTTTTATCTGTTTAATTATTTACTACCTTTGTGTGTAGCACCCTAATTCCGGTTCTCCAAAGAACAGAATCAGAACTATTACGATCAAGTCGAGTCATTTCTAAAGCAATTAATCTGAAAGACTTGAACATTAAACTGATTAAAACAAATACAACGTGTTGATGCATGAAGTAGATACATGAAAACACATCAATACAAAACAAAAGAACGACAAAAAATAACAACATGTTGAGCTCAAGTGTCTGTGGCATCTATCTATCCTTCTACCAAAGTCGACCCGACACATACAAACACATGACCTAAAAATATAATAAGTGTCTGTAGCATCTATCTATTAGTAATGAGTGTTACTAGTCTGAAAAATAACTAGTACAAACCAGCAAGTGAAATCCGAATTTCACAAGGAAGGAAAATAATATATAATCTTCATTGGAACACTCAAAGGGCATCTATTGAGGAGCCATCAAGCTAAAGACTTGATAGGATCCCGAACTGAACTAGTGTTAAGCCACTCTCACCAATTGCCTCTCTCGGCAATAATTGGTCCCACTCTCGGGAAAAAGATCATAACCAAAGCCTTCTCCAAACCTCCAGATTACACCCGACCAACATCACAAATGTCGAGTACTCTCACACAGTCACCTTCAGTACCCTTTGATACCTCAAATGTAGACATATGTTTTACACAACAATATCTGTCTATTTTACGCCTCTTCAGGTGTGAGGAAGCTAAAGACGTTGAGATGTCAGGATCCTATAGCCCTTTCACTAATCCATAGCTTATTGCGACTTGCATATGCGGCCACTCACAGTATATGCGAAATCAAATTCGCCAACTCTCGATAAAAACTATTTATAGGTCTAGGAAGGTAATCATATAAGTAGGCCTGAAGGTAACATGAAGTAGAGCTAAGTTTGAAAATAACATGAGAGATCTCATCTTATAAGGTTTTTAATCAAAAAAGTAAAATACATCTAAATGGCCCAAGTTAAGTGAGGTCCAACAAAACAACCACTCAACACCTCCTACAATGTGAAAATCAAATTCACGATAGACTAGAGCGATAAAACCAAGCAAAGTCCTAGCAGACCTCTAGTCCAAGCTCCATGTGCATCGGCACATCTACGACTAGCTCAAACTCTAAAACCTACATCGAAACCCACTGTTAAGTTAAAGATTATCAACTCTAGTTGATGTACAGTCATGGTGTGTTCTCACATCAACAATAACAATATTCAAATAAAAATGGCAATGCAAAGAAAATAAAAGAAAGTCTGGCATGCAAAACGAGCTACGTGCAAGGAATAAATAAATAAATAATTCAAATAAATAAAAGAAGAACGCCAAAATAATAGTAGATAAGCAACATCAAGAAAATTAATAAATAATAAATAACAATAGTAATATAAATAACACTAACAAAATAAAAGACTAAACGATAGTAAATATCAACACTTATATGAGTCAATACACATATAAATAAATAACTAAATAATTAAATGAGATTTGATAAACATGAATGGAATTAATATTACTAATTAAATATATCATCAATCATAATAAATAATCATACAAGCATTCATCATAATCAATAAATATATAAATAATTAGAAATAAATAATAATGAATGAATGAATAAATAATATTAATAATATTAAAATATGTCAAATAATGTGAATATGCATCTAAATTAATATAGGGAGTCTTGAATCACCGAAAATGGCCTAAAAAGAACAAAAACGGTCCAAAAATGGCTTAAAAAGGCAACCAAGTCAACTTGCCTGAACCAGACCAAGTTAGCTCGATTAAGTTGGGTTGGGCTGGACTGGGTGGATGTTGACATGAGCATAGCTGGGCGGACACGAGTAGGGCAAACAGGCATAAAATGGGCTACTAATGCCCGTCATCGAAGAATGCCGACTACCACAGGTCGCAATCGATAGAGGGGAGGAAGGGGTGTGTGATGGTTGTGGCAATCGATGATGTCCAGCTGGTGCCTGGCCGGAAAATGACTAGGAAGGGACTAAATCACTGACCAGGAAGGGACGAAATTGTGGTCACGATGGAGGTCAAGGGTTGTCTCAAAAGTTTGGCTTCGGCAAAGGGAAGCCATATGGGTAATGGTTGACATTGTCCGGCCGGTGATTGCTAGAAAAATGGCCGAAAAGTGACAAAAACGCCACCAGGGAAGAACGAGTTGTCAAATGGAAGTACGATCGGGGCAACAACGGAGGTCGGGGCTGGTCTCAAATGGAAGATCTCGACGAGGGAAAGTTGTCAGGGTGGCCAGCTTTGCTGGCGCCGAAAAATTATATAAAAGGCCTCGGCAACAATGGTACGCCATTGATCAAAAGCTATCACTAGTGGCGACTGCGATCACGCCAGTGGTGGTGACGGGTAGGGGTGTAAACGAACCAAGCCTGCTCGCAAGCTTTTTGCGTTCGGCTAGGCTCAGTTCGTGCTCGTACTCGTTAATTTTGTGCTCAAAAAAATACTCGGCTCGAAATAGATAAGCTCGTTGAACAACGAACAGAGCTTGAGCAAAGGAGAATTCGGCTCGACTCGGCTCGAAACTCAAACTCGATGTGTTCAAACTCGAAAAAATGTTCGGCTCGGTTCATCTCGTAAATACTATTAAGGTCATATCGAACTTATATAGTGTTGAAATTTTTTTTGGATCCTATATAAGTTGAGCACATAAACATTCGCTAGGCTCGAGTTCGGCTGGAGCTTGGCTCGAATTCAGCTCGAAATCGGCTCAAACCAAGCCCAAACACCATAAATTTTAGACAGGCTCGGCTCGGCTCGTTTACATTAAAGCTCGGCTCA
>JAVDBV010000364.1:0-12316 GCA_032619315.1 Piper longum
CGACGGCTGAACCGATCGGCTAACGACTATAAAACCTGTGACTCGAATCACGGGTTTTACAGATTTTATTTATAAGTGAGAATGAACTATAGATCTTTAACTTGGGTTAACCATTTTAAA
Organism: Piper longum; assembly: GCA_032619315.1. Classification (NCBI taxonomy): domain Eukaryota; kingdom Viridiplantae; phylum Streptophyta; class Magnoliopsida; order Piperales; family Piperaceae; genus Piper; species Piper longum. Next base: position 121 of record JAVDBV010000364.1, read on the forward strand.
GAAATGACTTAGGCCCATTACGTTGTACTTTGGACTAGGTTGTTACAAATGATATGATAGTAACCTGGTTCCATATTAGATGGTGGGCTGGACTAGTGACGTTGCCTGGGCTGCTGGTCATGGGCCAAAGAAGGTCGTGGGTTGGGGCTAACAATAGGTCAAGTATAAGAATTTCAGGGACGAAATTTCATAAGGTGGATGGATTATGAGATCCTCAATATAGTCTCATATCTATTACCTACTAGCTAAGATCCTTTTTATAATTGAGAATGGACTATAGATTTTTAACTTCAGCTAACCACTTTGAAGAGATGACTTAGCCCATTAATTTGCACATGGGGTGGCTCGTTACAATGTACCTCGAACCTTGAACTCAATCGGGTGAATATCTACGACTCAATGAAGTTGGGCCCAGAGGGGAACAATCCGGTGATTCAAAATCCACATGATGCATACAAATAAGATACCAGGAAAATACCAAACTGATACTAAATGTCGTGATGCCTAAATCTAGGCCTACATGGCTAACCAACATAAATTATCTGAATACCTCGTGTATACACTGATAAATCACGCTCTATTGTACGTTGAGCATACTCAGCCACCATAACATTCTCATACAGGCATTTGAGCCCCATACTTATGATCTGAAAATTGATATGGCTTGATCTCTTTCGAACTGACTCGAAACTGACCTGAACTGTGTAAAAATAAAAGTGGGTAAAGCCCTAACCCGAAGTTGGATTTTACATTTCTAGTCCAAAATATAACTATATCAAAATGGTCATAAGAGCTAACTCTCTTATGAAGAAAAACATTTTTATATCTTTTATTGAACTCTCTGAAGGGCATTTACTGGGGAAGCAACGAGCTGTAGACCCAATAGCATCCTGAACTATCTCGTCTGCTAATGCCTCTCTCGATATTTTCTTATTTTTCAAATCCCTCGGGACTATCTGTATATCCTAAGCCTTTTCATGCTATTCATATATTTCTCAGCCCTGAGCATGAAAGCCAAATATTCTTTGGCAGACTCCTTCATTACCCTTTTAACTACATGTTCGGACATGTGTTGTACTAAACAGTACCCTTAAACCTCCACTTTTCTCCGAGTGTGAGGAATACAAAACACAAAGTTGTCACGATCCTTTGAGAATGAAATAGCCCTTTCACTAATATAAAACCTGTTGTGCCTGATGCATACACTCGCTCATTGTACATGCAAGCCGGTTTCACTATCTCTTGTTTCACTAAAAAATCGATAATATATATATGCCTCAGAAGGGGTTTATATAATATGCTTAAAGGCGACTTGCATTGGATTTTATTTTTGAAATCAAACTTGAAGAATCTCATCCTTGAGGGTTATTAATCCGAAAAATTATCGACTAAATGATCCGAATTAAGTGGGATCTAATAAAACACCACTTAACCCATCGTCTAGCAATGAACACACTACAATAGAATAAAGTAAAAAGTAGGTAATGAGTCTTAAATGGACTTGGTAGAAGCTCTAAGTAAGGTCACGCGTGTAGACGACATGCTCTTATTTTGTACCTACACATCACAACTAAATAATAACGCCCATGCTAACTTGATAATGCATGAATGTGATGAATAGATGCATATAATCACAAACATTCAATAAATAAAAAAATAGGCACATCATGACTTATGATTTCATAAAATAACTAAGGTCATTTACACAATTTGATCACTCATGAATAACTACTTACAGCCTAATGAATTTTCAATTCATCTTCAATTCCTGATTCATGCTCATATCTAGCTTCATTTTAATTCATCGTTTCTAGTTCATGAACAATCAACTATGTTAACTAAGTTTATATATTAACACCCATCTATCGGTTACGTGCATAGAATCTTGACTCAGATCAAAGGTTTTACAGCATTATTTATATCCATGCACTTAACCTCGAGCAAAAATTTGGTCATTTACAGTCAAAATTCATCTCTCAAGTTGGTCACAATTAAATACGGTCAAAATTTGGTAAATGTAAGAATTTATTCTCATCCTATATTTATTTTATTATCTAATTATTTTTATTATAAATATTAATTTTTTTTAAAAAAATATGTCATTTATATAATTGTTATATCTTTTATTTTTTTAATTTTCTATCATGTCAATTATCGCAAAAATTAAAATTATTTTTAAAAATATTTAAATAGAGAAATATTATATTATAATGAAAAAATAAAAAATTATGGTTGATATGTATTAAATTAAATAATTATAAATAATAATATGATAATAAACTTTAAAATATTATTTATATCATTGATATATATTTTTGACGGTTACTCAATCGATCATTCGGTCGCCATAATTAGTTATTCTTTGATTATTAATCGGTTAGTCAAATTTAATTAGAGACACCTTAGATACGGCCAGACACGATCATACGGTTGTCTCTGCCCACCTTTAATTATTTTTTAAAAAAGTTAATAAATGGAAGTTTTGATTAAAATTATCCAAAATCCCGAATTTGTAAGTGAAACATTCCCATATGTTGTGAAATTGAAAAACTCGGGACATGATAGTCAATATGATGGAAGATATTGGCAAGAGCGGGATTTAGGGCATGGAACAGAGCAGACAAAAGATTGAGAAAGAGGAGGTGAGGATTGGATGAAATAATGTGGGCCCACATTTGACATGATTGAAGTGACGCTTGCATCGTCTTCTACGTTGATGTATCCTGTAACGTCAGCAGGAGAAAAAAAATCTCATATCGTCCGTACAATAGTTTTATTTAACTTATTTTTAACTAATTTTATTAATTAAAGATATAAACTTGTTTTTAACTAATTCCTGCATTTCCACTTTGTTTGTTAATTTTTAATAAAGGCCGGGGAAAAAAAGGATGATAAAGGGTAAAAACGATTTTATATTCTTGACATTAAAAAACATTTATTTAATATATTCGCCTATTATTTAAATGAGAACTTGTTAAAAGATGATAAGGGTATAAATAAAAAAAAAGCCATTAACCCCAAAAAAATTGAAATGAGAACATCTTCATCTAATAAATTTTATAATGGGTTTCAAAACAAAATTATGAGTACAATCTCATAACCAAATAAAAAAAAGCGAAATATTAAGTTTTTGTCAAATAAAAAATTATTTTATTTTTAAAATATTATTATTGTAATAAAAAAAATTGAAAAGCTTGGTTAAACGTGGAGTACGCGGTGGACAAGGGCAGCAGGCCCGCACGTGGGCGGGCACTAATAAGTCTCCTTTTCCCCCAATCTGTGGGCCCGGATGTGTCCAATCATCTGTCAAGTCAATAGTCTGAATATAGACATGAAATTCTTCCCCAATTTTCAAATATATTATTCTATTCCAATTCCAACTCAAGTCCAGCAATTTCATTTAAATCAATTCATAGATAGCCACTCCCGTCTCCTTCCGTCCCAACTTCTCTGATTAAATTTGTCCATAAAATTAGTCCCAATCTTACCATTTGATTTGCAACTGAAATGACTGGAGATGTGAGGCATATATTCTGCAAAAAAAATGACATCGCACATAGCAAAAAAATATGGTGGCTTCATACTTCCTACTAATAATGCATGGCTCCTCCACAAAGGTTAAGGAAATTTCGTTTCACACTCCCGACTTAACTATTTTTCCACGAAAAACATGATCTCCAAATAATTATAAATATTGGTAGTGAATGAAAACATACCATTAAAATCAAAGACCTAAAGAGGCTCAAATCCAAAATTACTGCATATTTCCGTATCATATATTAGTAACTAGGGATGAGACAGAAGACCGTGTCCAATATTTTTATCCGATCAAAACATGTAGAAAGTAGGTTATACTAAATCACTATTTATTTATACGAGTTAAATGAAATAGAGAGCCTAAGGCATATTGTACTACTAAACAGTTTTGAATGCCAATTAGCTTGAGTTCGTTGACAAGGCAAAAAGGGTTGACACTGTTATGGATTGGCCATTATTTGTTTTAACCAAGATACCTTATAAAGAAGAATAAAACGTGAATTTTCAGACAAATAGGGGTGCTGTCTGTTTTTGAATGGCGAAACCCCAATTGGCTGGCCGTTAAAGGCACATATATGTTGACGCTTTCACTCGAATACAAGTCTAGAGGGAAAAGTGTAACACTTTGAGAGATCAAAACTTGGGGATATGTCGTGTTGGGTTAGCCTGATTGATGGGTGGGGAATCTGGTGACAATAATTTTTACAAGATCATAAATTGCTATAAATGCTTACATTGTATAATGTCCCAAGGGTTGCCAAAAATAACACGGATGATTATCCTTAAAAAATGCGATTCTTAAATAGCGTCCTCAATATTATGCTCTAAATGAAAAACCTCAATATGCTCGCCTGATGTAACAAAGTTGGAAATGTTAGAAAGATCGTAGAACATTTTGGGTACTTGCCTACATCTTATCTCTGAGAATAAAACATTTGCGATGCAACTATCTATACCTCAAAATTAAGTCATCACTAGCAAGTCTCGCAGTGTTGTTCCTCTCAACGGGACTGTTCACTGCACTAACCATTGCCAGTGCAACTAAATATCAAATCTCTACAGTACTCCCCATTGTAAGCTGTTACACTGTCAAAAACATTCCATCAGTTCATGCACTGAAGCGTATATCCATCCCTGCAAAGTTGGGTAATGAATGCCCCCCTCTAAAGCAACTAAAATACCTTCAAAAAGGATATCTTTCATTGCACAGCCTCCAAGCATGAATAGCACACAGATCAGATTAACATCGACGGCGGCTTCAATACATCAATGGCGCCATTTCGTGATCATGAGTTGATTTCATGAATGCTAATGCTATCTAGCATAATTTGAAATTGATCGTAATTCCAAAAATCCAACCATGTCATACACAACACCACATAAGCATAGAAGCACAACATAAATAAATTATAATAAAATGCATAAGATCAACCTCCACACATTAATACCAGATATTAACTAACACTAAACCGACCATAGCAAACTAACATAATTACTAACCATAATAATTAATCACTACGTATAGATTTTGCAAGTAGGGGCTAAACCTTAACAGCACGTAACTAAATAAGAACTAATTAAGAACTGAAAGAGGCAATATCATCGCCGCCGCCCGAGCGCCGGCGTCGGCCTCCTCCGCGCCGCCGCCTCCGACGTCGACCTGATGATGACGGCTAAGGAAGAAGGGGTGTTGGCTCCCTGCCGGTGCAACGACGGCGGACAGCTGCGAATGCTGGGCCGGGATGAGCATTGCCGGAGGTAGGGCCGCCGGCAGCGGCGGCAGCGGCGGCGGCTGGGGACGCTTGCGCTTCTTCTTCTCGTAGGCGATGCCGCGGGCCTTGGACTGGACGTCGCGGACCTCGCGGAGATAGAGGCGGACGGCGCGGGCGCCGAAGGGGTTGGCCTCCGGCCTGCCGCCGTGCTCCTCAAAGGCGGCGCGGAGGCGCCCGACGAGGGCGTCGAGGGAGCCCCAGGCCTGCCGGAGGGGGCAGGGGCACGGCGCCGGCGGGTGGGGGTGGCCGAAGAAGGGGCACCCAACGGAGTGCACCTTCGTCTTCCCGAACTGATCGAGGTACCTCAAGAACTCCAACACATGAGCTCCACTGCACCTGGCCAAAGCCAATGGCGGCCGATGGTTCTTTAGGTACTGCCCGAATGTGTTCCAATCTCGTCTCTTTTGCGACTCATATCTGTAACAAACAAAAACCGGAACAGATGATCAAAATGGGAGTGATTCAAATTTCACCTAGGTTATAATTATTCATTGTTACCTGCTCGGGGGGATGGCGGCGGGAGGGGAGCCGGCGGCGGGATCGGCTGCGGCGACAGGGGAGGAGGAGGTTGAGGTGTAGTAGTTCGTGGCCGAGGCGGCTGCGGCGGCGGCTGCGACGGCGGCTGACATGGTGAGTTGGTGGAGTGGTGCAAATGCTCGACCTAAGGTAGGAGTGTTGAGGAAGGTGGGGAGGAGCTTGGAGCCTGAATTTTGAGTCTTCGAGGTGTCAATTGATGTTGTTCACACGGAGAGATGATGAGCTTGTTGATCTTATTAAGGAGTAGAAGAAGAAGCTACACATAGTGTGAACAAGTCCCTTGACAAAGTAGGACAAGCTTATCATTTATGATCAGTTCATACGTGTTAAGAACAAGAAGATCATAGCTAAGAAGAGCACAAAGAGGAAGACGAAACAAATAAATTAGAGTAATGAGGTTTTTTTTTATTTTTCAAGGAATTGACAAGGAGAAAGCGAAGAAAAGAGCACAAGCAAGAAGAAAGGTGGGGTTGAAAGAGGGTATAAAAAGAAGGCCAGAGAGGAGGAGGAAGGGCGAGAGAGTAATGAATAGTATGTGTGGTGTGAAGGAGAAGAAGAGGAAAGGGAGGGGACAGGAGAGGACCCACAACTAGACATCGCCACGGGGCTTTGATGGCTACCTTACCTTCCTCTCCCTCCCTCTCATCGATGTCTTTTCATTCATCACATATCACACATTTTTTTTCCACCTGCTCTTCCCTTTCCTCGTCCAATCTTCATCCACTAGCTCCCCTCCGCCCGTAAATGACAACTCCGTCGACCCACAAACTTGCTACGTCTGTCTTTGAATTTGTATCCTTTGGCATAATATGTAACAGCTATAACCATATATCTTCATGTTTTTTTTTTACAAATATATATCTTCATGTTATCACTTTGAATAGCTTTGATTTTTTTTTTTTGAAGGCTACTTCTAATAAGCTTCCCATTGATGGGTCCTGTTTAATAAATCCCACGTCCTTACATAGCAAACTGATCAATTGGACATACTTGCATCCATTGAGAAAGAATGGTGAAGAGGGAGAGAACTTGGAGAACCGCACCACAAGAGTGTAAGTCAAATGAGGAATACAGGGCTCTCTTTCTATTCGCGTGGGGCCTTATTAATGAATATGGCTTTAGTATCTCGAGCAATATTTAATTTGTCTCCTTCATTTTATACCGAGAGAGTATACATATTGAATTAAGAAAGTACGAAAAATTGATGTACAAGTACTTGGAAGGTTTATAGCCAATAGGCAATGATTGAGGAAAGTTGAGGTGTAGATTGCTACAGTACTTACTAATACGAAGGTGTACGGGAAGGGAGCGGACAACAGCTTTCTGGAAGTTGGGTTCTATAAATGACACTTGCCATGTACTGTAAGAGTAAAGATGGCAGGTGAGGCGATAAGGAACAAGAAGATGACCACACAGACTTCTGCCCCATGCTGCCCGTCCGGCCTCTTCACATCTCTTTCAGGCTTTTAATTGTTGTACTGTTGTAGAAGATGATATGTTTCAGTCCACAAGTGTGTGCCCAATGTTTGAATAGATTATCTCTAAGTTGCATGCTGGTTTGCATTGGATCAATTAAGCGGTGAAATGGATGGTAATATTAGAAAATGCTTTTGGGTTGTGAATGGATTGTCCTGTTGGTTAATTTGTATGTATTTATTTGTATCGGTAGATATCGGCTTCATACAATCATGCTTGTGCTGATCAGTCCCACTCAAAGAGTCCTTTACATTGATGTTGGTCGGTTGAGTTTTTGTCTCTTGGGCTCTTGGGTTTTCTCCCAGCTTTCCTCTTTACTCCAGTGAGTCCTCTTTACATTACTACTGGTTTGTCTTCTGGTGAGAACTTTTAGCATGGACCATATGCTTGGTGGTAAGTTGGAGACTATAGCTTTTCAGGTTTACTTTTCAGTCAGAAAGCTATTTCTTCAAAGCATTTTGGTTGGTAAATCTTTGAATTGCAGATTTTATGTAAGCCTCTACAACTAACCATTGTTTTATCAAGCGAATTTCTATGGTAACGCAATTCAATGGAAGTAGACACAAGCATTTAAGTCTCAGTGAACAAAAGTTCAGTTCCCCTCTAGGAATCGGTATAAATTTATTACTTTTTAAAAGTGAAGAGAACCGAGTGTTGGACGTAGCATGAGATACGCCCTATATTGAGAGTTTATTCTACCAAATCTCGCATCTTTTTTTTTTTTTTGGGAAAAACGTGAACCAAAAAGCTCTAATTTACGGAAACAATTTTATCTTTTTGTAAGTATAACACCAAAATATATTACGAATGCCCAAGTTTGAGAGGGATATTAGGGCTCCTAAGTACACTGGAACTTTGTATTTAGGCTATGGACTCTAATCTTCTCCCATCTGTGAAGGAATTCAACTAGTGATGATATATTCGGTCTATTTTCGTGCTAAGGTGTACATCTAATTTATATTTTAATTAGTTTTCTAGGAAATAAAAACTCTCTCTGAGTTTTACAATAACGTATCAGGTCACGCCTTGTTTGGGTAAGATCCTTTTTGGCCAACGAGATCTAACAAAATTGCATTTATCTCCCATTTATTCTGCTCTATAAGTTTCTCCCTGTATCTTCATTATTTTAGGAAGGAGGAGTTGGGTCCATGGTCACCATGTCAAATCCAGACCTTTAATGTGGGCACATATCATTTCTGTAAAAACAAAATTTCGAATTATGATGCTTGAAAAGTTTTGGCATGTGGGTCTCCTCAATTGTGGCTGCACACACCAGAATTTGTGCATGCAAAACTTGCTATTTATCATTGAATGATTAGTGGTGGCCTTTTCTTCTTGTCTTCTTCGAATGCCACAGTAGCCTCAACTTTTCCGGTGAATGCCTCGGTATGATCTTCTGAGTCATGTTTAATAGATTTACATGATCCAGAAGTGACTTAACTTGGTTATGCTCAAATTTCAGAACTGACTGAACACTTTTGGTGTAGTCCCATCTGTAATCTGCAAGAGCTGTGTTCAACTTTCTCAAGAGAATTTCGATCTCTGGTATATCACTTTCATAGTTTTTTTAACTTGTCCATGGCGACCGACAACATGTTTGCTTCTGCAATCTTATTTTAAATTCTAATCTTAACAATATCAGCCATTCTATTTTTTATCATAGTTTATCAATCCAGGCGTCTCACAAAATTTTTTGGCAAAATTATGCGCAATGAAAGAAAGTTTCTTCATCATATATTCTAAACATATTCTAAACAAATCAATCATTTCTGCCATATAACTTTGTAAAACTAAAAATCTCTTTTTCTTTCTCGTTCATATTACACTAAAGAGCAGCTTACTGAGAGAGTAAACTTTGTTTTCATGTTGTGTCCAATAACTCTTACTTCTCATTTCGTATATGCGCCAAATTCCGGAGCTCTTCAAAAGCATGCATTGTCTCGCTATCAAATCCACCGGCAAACTGTAAGCAGTAGTTTTAAAGGTTAGAGATAACAAAAAGAAAAGTATTCATTAATCAATGAGATGCAAAGACTGCTCTGTATTGCATGCAAGTTCCACAAATGGAACCAATGTGTCATTATTTTTTTATTATAAGAAAATGGCTGGTTGACTGACCAAACGAAGAATACAAGCATGCACAAAGCTTATCTTTGCAAAGATATAAAACTAGTGTAGGAAAATGCTGATTTTATTACATGAACTTGGTTTATACTTTGAAAATTATCCATACTACAATATCAATCAAACAAAATGCTTGAAAGTTGTCCTTTACTCGTTAGTAATCTAACAGAGTAATCAAACGTGCAAGAATGAAACATTGATTTCTCAATCAGAAGATATTAGTCATTTACCTGGTGAATTCTGAAAGCAAATCTTACTCCTTGGAGGAGCATGTACTCTAGTGCTGGATCCTTCTCAGATGTTCCTTTAGATTGGAGCTCCATGGCTACTCTTTTCATGTATTTCTTTGCAAGCTTAACGGATGCAAACTTTATCTATAACTCGTAAACACAAGTGATCATGTAAGATAGCATTGCCAATATAAAACTTGCTCAAAAACAAATTGATTGAAAAATGTAGGGATATCAGCACCTTGCTAATCAATCCTGTGTCAAGCATCCAGTCAGTTGGAATTTGATACTCCTTGCAAGTACGATTCAATGCCTCTCTTGTGCGTAAAATGACATAGACACTTCGTTCCATCCTAGTGTTTCACACAACATTCCATTTTGCAGTAAAAAGGTAAACTCACAAGATAGTAAAGAAACATAAATTACAAAGTGAACCAAATTGATGACATAATGAACTAGGAAAAGCTTACTTCTCTGACAAAGCAACCATCTTCTTCAACGCAACGTCAGCAGGAAGACGACGGTTATCTTCAAAATAAGAAATTTCAGCTTCCAACTTCTTTAAATCACGGTACCCAAATGCTGCTTCTCTCAAGGTGTCAGCTTTCTTCTCAGGCCAATCAAAGTGTTTCAAGACAGCTCTTTCATCAACCTTTTTGTCCAAATAAAATAGATAAGACTTCCGAAGTTCAACGTATATAACAAAGGAGCATCACACATTGTTAACACTTACAAGAAAACATAGCTCATCATCTAGCCACTTCACAAATGCCACAACATCTTCAATGTCACGGTACACAGCATTGTTGACTTCCCTTATCAATGAATTAACGAATTCGCCTTGTGTCTCAACATCAGCTTTTATCTGCAGAAATCCATACTCAGAAGGTTAAACATCAGATAAGCATATTCATAAATGATGTAATTTGCTTGCATATACATATGTACAACTTACAGCCAGCAAATGCGATGACCTATTCTCAATTTCGCCAATCATACTGCTTCTAACGTCGGCGACAATATTTGCTGCATCACAAACTCCTCCACCGGAAGCATCCTTCCTGGATTCTCTTCTCATGAGTGAGTGATACAACTCAACAACCTGTGGAGCACGTTGCATGATATTGGTACTTTTACTTGAGAACTTGGGTGGAGGAGGTGGTGGTGGTGGTGGAGGTGGAGGTGCAACAGGAGCCATACTTGGTGCATCATTTTTTGGCACACTAGAAATTAGATCCGATGGCCTTGGAGGGGGGTTAGGAATGCGCAATGCTCTCTTTTCAATATCTGAAACAGTTATTTTGTTTGTTTCACTTTTGTTAACATAGAATCCTGGACTTTGAGTAGCCCCCTTGTCATACTTTTGAGCAAGTAGTAGTTGTGCTTCCTTGACATTTGAAGCTTTCTCCTCGGATTCAAGGTCTTTGAGGCATGTAAATCCATCAGATTGTCTTCTCTTGTTCACTTCAACCTCCACCGGCAAGCCCTTTGTTCCACTGATTGAATGCCTCCTCTGTCTCGGACTGACAACCTCAGGATCTTCCAACCAGTCTTTGTCTATAAGGTTCTTAGATAGCAAAAATTGGCTGCTATCGTTGCTTTTCATGATTTCAATCTTTGCTGGACAAGACTTTGTGTAGCCACAGCTAGTTACTTCTGTTTTTCTACCATGATCAATGTTTCGCTCAAAGTTTTTGAGTTTGATGTCTAGACTTTTTGGACTTGGGGCCAAACTAACTTCAAGTGGTCTGTGATTTTCCGAATTTTGAAGCTCGTTCCTCAAACACGAGTTCACCCACCTCAAGTACACCAGCTCTTCAACTTCCGTCAAACGGCTCATTTGTAGACCTTCAACTTGTTTACTGAGATTCTCGTTTGTGTGCCTCAATACAGACGCCTCTGCTTTAGCTTTGGCAACCAAATCAGTCTGCTCGGGATCACATCAAATTAAATCTACATTTAGCTTAGAAATCAGAAACGAATAACTCCTAAAAATTTTTCCATAAAATAAACATTTTTGGGCTAACAAAATGTTTACCTCTGTCATTTTTGCCAGAGATGCGAGTTGGGATTCAGCAGATGACAGTTTGCAAGTAAGATCTCTCTTCTGAAGTTGGAGTTCCTTGTTAACCCGACGCAGCTCAACAACTTCCATTTCCAATTTGCTCAACAACTTCCTGTTCTTTCCACTGCCTTTGCAAACGGCTGAGCTTTCGGTGTCTTGGCCTTCTGAATTCAACGAAAGAGAGGCAATTTGCTCGGACAAGCATTTATTTTCTCCTTCTACTGAATTAAGCCTCTGGACCAGCCTCTCATTTTCCTCTTGCAACAACTGAACCTTGCCTTCAAAGTCTGCAACTTTAGAAGTCTCTTTACATCGTGCAAGCTCGTCCTTCAATTTCAGTTCTCTTTCTTTCGATTCATTGAGCAGTATCCTCAGATGATCCACCTCCAAGAGAAGGTCTCTATAACTCCTCATCCGGTTGCATTCGGGCACCGCGTGGGGATGAACCTGAGCTG
>JAVDBV010000366.1:0-23806 GCA_032619315.1 Piper longum
ATATATATATATATATATATATATATATATTGTATATGTCATTTTGGCATGGTGGCCCCTAATTTCACTTTTAGGAGAGACCTTATCCATTTTATTTTAGAATTTTAATTAATTTTATTGTAATTGTTATTAGTATGTTTATTGAATTTTATATCATCCATATATTAGTATGTTATGATTTTGAGCATTCAACTATGTATACAGTGAGTTGTATTTTCATTTTAAGACGTCAAGATTAAATCCACACGAGTTGGGTTCAGATTAGCCAACCCAATTGGGGCCTATGATATTCTAGTTTGGTTCGCAAGTGTGAATTAAATTTGAGGTGTTACAAATTGTGTTCCGATCAAAATATATTTTGTATTAATTTAGTATGAATTTATATTTATTAACTTTCACTTTCAATAAATTCTTGCTTAAAATTGATAATTTGATTAACAATGATTATGATTGAGTAAAAGGATAGTAATCTCTTTGCTTTGAACTTCTACTTAATATTTACATATGTCTTATAATGTATATTTATGTATCAACTATAATTCTTAAATCACCCTTTTATGCACTTAATAAATAATAAATAGGATGAATAATAAACAAAGAAACATATAACATTTTATCACGTGTAAATTCTTTTTCTTATTAATGCACATAGCATAAACTGATGCATATGATATATTTTAAACTTTATGAAATTATATTATAAATATAATTATTAATAATCCATCAGAGCTCTTTGTTTTTGACACTACAAATAGATGAATATTTTGTTTAATATAATTTATATTTTTTATAATATTTTTAATATATAAAATCTACATTAAGTATTTAAAAGAAGTCTTCACAATGCTTCTTATCACGAGGTTTATCTATTATAATTTTGATGTGTGTTTTTTAGTATTATTATAATTTTACCCCTCCTTTTGCAGTGAAACTTTTACTTAAATATTTACTTTAAATTTTATATTTTTAATAAAAAATAAATATTTTTAGTTTTATCATTTTTATTCAAAAATAATAATTAAATAGTATGCAATTATCAACTATTTTTACGAGGAATGTATTAATTAATTGTAATGTACATTGAAAAATATATTTTAAATATGACTAGTTTTAGTAAATTTTATTTTTATCATGAACATGTAAACAATGGTAAAAATTTTAATTAATTTATATTTTCATAAATAATTATTTAAAATAAGAAAAAATTTTAAACGTAGTAAGTTTAAACTAAATTAAGTTATCTAATTTGTGTCAAATTCTATTAAATTATTATATTCTAAAGAATATTTATAAAACTTGCATATATTGTTGGATTTTCGCTACTATACAGGTGTTTTTAAATCACTACTATACAACGATAGTCAACCATGTATATTAGAATGTTGGTTTTATTCTTTTGCTTTTAACATTTTATAAGCCCTTCAATGCTTACTTAATTTAAAATTATTATCATTACTAATATTTACTGGGATAGAGCTATATTATTTCTTTCAAAATTAGTAATTTTAAAACATTAATAAGTTTTAAAATATTTGTAATTATATTATCAAATTTAAGTTTGTTAATAATAATTATATACTTAATTTAAATTTTTAGAGATTGTAAATATATATATATATATTTAAATATTATAATTTATTATTATACAAATTAAGAATAGAGTTCTATTTGTATTAAAAAATTTTCAAAAAATCTATTTAGTTATTGAAAAAAATTTATATATTAAAATATAATTATTTTTTATATTTATATACATCTATATATTTTTTTAAAAATTAAATATGTATTTATTTTTTATAAAATAATATAATATTAATTTAAAAATAAGTTTTATGTACGTTTAATGCATATTATTAATAATTAATTTTTTTATTAAATGGGCATAGTGGTGGGGCAAATGACCCCGCTCGGCCTGGTGCGTATTGTTAATGAAAATTTTTATATTCGTTAATCGAGTCAAACCGAATACCCGCATGTGACCCACAGAGTCGTCAACGACTCCCGACCGCCCGCGTGGGGATGGACCGGTCGGCGACCTTAGTTGGCATTGGCGACTCGTAGAAGACTCTGGAAGGATCACTCATGACCGTCCGATCAAACGTCGACCGTCCACCACCGAAGCCTCCAATCTAGAACATGTCAGACGATTCCAGACTCTTTCCCAAACAGGACCAACGGCTGAGATCACCCCGCTCAGAACCTCCAATCACAGCCGTTCGATTCCTCGCCACAATTCCCCATATATAAACGCCTCTTCGAAGCCCTTCGATCCACCCAATTTCCAGGTGACGAGCGAGCGGCGGCTTTTTACCGGCTATCGGGATCTGGTTCTTCGTCGTGGTTGAGATCCCGGCCGGCGAGGTCGAGTCGGAGGTCGTCGTTGGTGCGAGCACGAGGGCGAGAAGATGTTCGGGAGAGCGCCGAAGAAGAGCGACAACACGAGGTACTATGAGGTCCTCGGGGTGTCGAAGAACGTTTCGCAGGACGATCTGAAGAAGGCGTATAAGAAGGCGGCGATCAAGAACCATCCTGACAAGGGAGGGGATCCAGAGAAGGTACATAGATGGGGTTTTGTTTTTTTTGTTGTTTTGGTAGGTTTCGGCGTCGAGTAATGTGGAATTGTGGGGTGGGGTGGTGCTGGGATTCTGAAGAGATGCATGATATTGGGGGTTGCTTGGTTTTGAGATGCAGTAGGTGGTGCGTTAGCCGATTATCTGGTGTTAATTCGTGAGATGTAGTTATAGATGTGGTTGGTTTTGGCACTTTTTTTTTTTGGTGCGTGAGGTATTAGTCGATGTGTTGATTGGTTGCTTGATGGCTCTTATTTGTTGGCGTCCATTGATTTTGAGGGACGAGAGGAATATATTCAATTGTGTTTCTTGTTGTATAGGGAGAAGATGAAGCAGTTAACCTTTTGTGGTTCCTGTTATGCTTGATGATGGAGCAAATGCTAACTTGGATAAATTTTAGCTTATTGAGACAAACTGAACTTTTTGCTGATATATTTGCTAGGTCTACTCATTTGGTTTAGCATTGTCTTCCAGTATTTGTAGATTACCTGTGTAGGCCCTTGCTTGGCTAGGTGTGGATGGTGTTCGGTGGTCTGTTTAATTGTCCTTTGCGCCTGTAGCACATGCTTATGAATGCCGTCTTTGATGCAGTTCAAAGAATTAGCACAGGCGTATGAGGTTCTGAGCGACCCTGAGAAGCGGGAGATTTATGACCAGTATGGAGAAGATGCGCTTAAGGAAGGAATGGGAGGAGGAGGTGGTGGGCATGACCCATTTGACATCTTCCAATCTTTCTTTGGTGGCAATCCATTTGGAGGTAAGGTCTAGACGGATTATTAGCATATTTGGTTACTTGGATAGCTTGTTATTGTTTATGTTAGATTTGTCATCTATGCATGGTCAAGTAGTTATGTTGAACAAATGAGCAGGTGGTGGAAGCAGTCGCGGTGGTCGAAGACAGAGAAGGGGAGAAGATGTTATCCATCCTCTCAAGGTTTCTCTGGAGGAGTTGTATAATGGCACTTCGAAGAAGCTCTCCCTTTCTCGAAATGTTATCTGTTCCAAGTGCAAAGGGTGAGATTTTCTGTTGCTGCTACATTAAAATGATATTAATAGTAGATCACAGAGTCTTAGGAACTTCTTGTTAACATCCTTTCATGTCGTCGTTGCAGGAAGGGTTCAAAATCTGGTGCTTCAATGACTTGTTCAGGCTGCCAAGGGTCTGGGATGAAGGTTTCAATCCGTCAGCTGGGCCCATCTATGATCCAGCAGATGCAGCATCCATGCAATGAGTGCAAAGGAACCGGTGAGACAATTAATGACAAGGATCGTTGCGCTCAGTGCAAGGGAGAGAAGGTTGTACACGAGAAGAAGGTGTTGGAAGTTCATGTTGAGAAGGGTATGCAAAATGGGCAGAAGATCACTTTTCCTGGCGAGGCTGATGAAGCGGTACTTGTCAAAACCACCCAGATAAACTTACATCTCCATGTTTAAAATTACGATGCATATGGATTGTGTTGTGTTTATTGATAATCTGAACTTTCTCTGCGATTCTACAGCCGGACACGGTCACTGGTGATATAGTTTTCGTACTTCAGCAGAAAGAGCATCCCAAGTTTAAGAGGAAGGGAGATGACCTGTTTGTGGAACACTCCCTTTCACTAACCGAAGCTCTTTGCGGATTCCAGTTTGTGTTGACACACTTGGACAATAGACAGCTCTTGATCAAATCCAACCCCGGGGAGGTTGTCAAGCCTGGTAAGGCAACATGAGCATTATCATGACGATGAAAAATGTATATGAAGGGATGGAATCTGATTAATTTGGATATTAATTCTGAACATCCTGTTATTCCTTTGGCTGGAACAGATTCATTCAAGGCAATAAACGATGAAGGTATGCCAATGTATCAGAGGCCATTCATGAGGGGCAAGCTGTACATCCACTTCTCCGTGGACTTCCCGGATGTGTTGACCCCTGATCAGTCCAAGGCGTTAGAATCAGTCTTGCCGCCAAAGGCAGCATCTCAGTTAACAGACATGGAGCTGGACGAGTGCGAGGAAACCACGCTGCATGATGTGAACATTGAGGAGGAGATGAGGAGGAAACAGGCACAGCAGTCACAGGAGGCCTACGACGAGGACGATGATATGCATGGTGGCGCTCAAAGAGTGCAATGTGCACAGCAGTAACCTCTATTGGTTAAAGGTTTTAATGCGACGATAGTTCATTCTGAGAAGAAGATAGCTAGCTATCTCTTTGATAAAAGAGGTGTCTAGGACTCTAGAAGAGCAACATACTCTTGCTGTCGTCTGTTATACGAGTGTTCACGTTTTGTTGGTTAAAACGGACATGATATGTGCTGCTATAATTCTTATCGGTGTTATAATGTACGACTCATTTCTACAAACTCGAGAGACGCTGGCATTCTAATATCTTTAGAGAAACATCGTTTTATTTACTTGTGGTTGGACATAATTGTTTTCTAGTTTGATGGGTGTGAAAAGCTTGCAAGTTTTTGTGGGCGGCGTAGTTGGGATAACTGCAACCATTCATCTTGGCACGAATGATGTTTCTGGTGATGGAACTGTAGGAAATTTAGTAGTTTAATAGTCATTGGTGGAAGCAACCAACTCGAGCATTGAAAATTAAAATTATTAAGGAATTTATTAAAATTAAAATACAGCAATCTATAGGCCGAAATAAAGAAGGCGACTTCAAAAAGCTAATTAGGCTGCACGACACAATATGATCTTAAAGCTAACTAGGCTTCAAGAGTTGATGAGATGATAATTCGAAAATTATTTGATTGCCGTTTTGTGAGTAGATATAATAATTATCATTCTAATGTAATTGAGTTCTACAGTTAACCCTACCGATTGACTTTCCAGCTATTTTTCATCCTATCTATGTATTATCGTTCTGGCTGCATGGCTCACTCCCCTAACTTGGACAATATGCCTTCCGCAGGGTAAAGATCTAACTGGCCAACAGTAGATATACATTTTCCACCTTCAAGCCAGCAATAGGTTTTTTAAATGGGTAAATTATTCAAGTTTGAAATTATTATGAAGTTATATTTTGACAAGTAATATTTATAAGTTTACTTGAAAACTAATTCTAATGAGTCAAGCAGAGTATGCATTTTTTAATTATTTTATTTTAATTTAATTTAAAATGAACGAAGATTAAACACTAAACAAGTTCAAAATAGTCCGTGAACCGGCCGACCACGGGCACAGGGACATACATAATATCTGGAATGAACAATTGGACGCGCCATGTCCGTGCTGTCCGTCCTCGAAACTTTTAGGGTTTCGTTAACGCCGTTGAAAAGGTAGGGTTTTTGTGCACATCTGAGACCGCAATCGTCTTCCTCCCAGCTCCATCGCCACCCATTCCCCAGTCATTGAATCGATATCAATCGGAAAGTTTCGATATTTGGGGCCTTGATGGGCGGGGAAGATGGGACACCGGATTCTGGCGCCGGCGCTCCGGCGGCCGCCGGTGATTACGTGATTGTCAAGGAAGGGGAAGCTGAGATATTGATGCATCCCAATAATGAAGTCTTCTACAACAAGGCCCAGGTCATCATTGAACGCAATCGACTATCATGTGCTTCTTCTTGAGCTTCATTTAGAGTCTCATGGATGCTAAGCTTCTTGTTTTTTGGGGGAGAAAAGTTGTTGTCTTTTTCAATATTTGGGTTGGCTCTCGGATGATTGATTGCATCTTTGATGCTGCGATGTAATTATATTACCGTATGCTTGATCCGTGGCTTTCTCTTGTAATTATATGGTTAAAGTCTACTACTGGGACCTTCTTTCATGGGGTTGGATTCTCTTTGCCCGTCATCTGTTGCGCTGTATCATGCAGTTGGTTGGTTCTTCATGAGCTTAATTTGGAGTTTGTTGGATGCTAGTAAATTTGTTGGCTTTTTCATGTTTGGTTTAGCTTTTGGATTGCTATTGCCTTTGATGTCGTGATGGTGGTAATCATGCTTTAGATCTTGCTTGCGATGATTCTATTGTGTATGATCAATGTCTTTTTGATTCAATTGGTTAAAATCAATTATGAGCTTATTTCATGTGTTCGAATTCTCCTTGCCTTCCATCTGTTGCATCATATCGCCTTGGGATTTTATTTTCCATCAGCTTAATTTATGTTTGTCGGATGCTAAAGTAGTTGTTGTTGCGGGAAGTTGTTTTTTTTGTTGTTTGTTTTTGGTTTAACTCTTCGGTAGTTGATTGCATTTTTTGTTTTTGTAGCGGTGGGTTGTACTTAAGATGATTGCTTGTGTTTACGTATTGTCTCTGAACAGTGGCCTTCTGTTTGAACTTTTTAAAATTGATTACGTGCTTATTAGATGTAGCACAAGTGCTTATTGTTGGCGTGGACCGTTGTTGTTTGTTCATGTGTGATTTATCTACTGGATACTTACTGGTATTCTTGCCGTTATAGCCGGAGTATTGTAGTTGAGGCAATTGCTTGTGACATGTTTTTCTTTATAATTTGAAGGACCAAATATGTTGGAAGGTGAAGGCGAAATACCTCACTTGATTGTGTGCTTAAACAGGTAAATAATAGAGACATTTCTATTGCTGTCTTGAGGATGTTCATATCAAAGCGCGGAGAAGAACATGCTGCAATGATGAGCAGAAAGAAGAAAATAGAGGGCGAATTTCTCCAGAATGGCCCTTCAGAACCTGTGGGAGAGGTGTCTGATATGAGCCAAGATGTTAAAGTTAACCGTGAATGCAAAGTGCATAATGAGTCAGCTGCATCTGATTCTGGGGATAAATCAGATATTGCTAGATGTGGGTCAAGTAGAGTGCATGGAGAGCTCAAACCGCCTAGAGTCCTTGAGGTAATCTTTATGTCCATGTGCATGTGCCTTTTAGTTCTTTTTACCTACGTGAAATAATTTACTGACAAGATTTGGAGAATTTTATGAAGTGAGTGTGGTCCTTGGTATAATTTACTTCAATGCTGACAATTACAAAAATGATTGCTTTGTCACGCATCAGTACCTGATATAAATCTTTTTCACTAAACTTATTACGAGTTTCCTCTTTTGGATAGTGAATTTTCTTTTGGGCAATTGATGTTCAGGCTTTAGCTGCTTCTGGCTTGCGAGCCATTAGGTATGCACGAGAAGTTGAAGGAGTTGGTCAAGTCATAGCAGTAGATAATGATAAAGGTAACTGGGTTAGATTTATTTCTTGATGATTTTTTGATAATGATCTTCAATTTCATGAAAAACTATGGTTCCTATGCAGTATCTGTAGAAGCTTGTAAGAGGAACATAAAATTCAATGGCTCAGTAGTGTCTTCTAAAGTGGAGCCTCATCTTTCTGATTCGCGAGTTTATATGCTTACCCACCAAAAAGAATTTGATGTGGTACATTTTTGGTGGTCATGATTAACAATTGGTTGATTTAATTAACTTGTTTGCTTAACACTGCATTAGTTCATATTTACTGAAGTTTTCAACAGGTTGATCTTGATCCATATGGAACTCCTTCTCTGTTTCTGGACTCTGCTGTTCAATCAGTTGCAGATGGTGGTTTGTTAATGTGCACGGCAACGGATTTGGCTGTTCTTTGTGGGGGTAACGCAGAAGTTTGTTACTCCAAGTAAGCAATTTGTGCTTGACTATTTATGTAGGTACACCATGTTATTTGTATTAGCATTTTTTTCAGACCTGCATTTATTTTGTAACACTTCTCTTACCTGCTAATTTAAGCTTGGTTTAATCATGTTGTTCTTTTTTGTTTTGTGGAACTTTGACTGTTTGGATATAGTTAGGAAAAAGCACTTTCAATTTTCTTTGTTTGCTAGGTTTGATTTAGCCCCTGGTTTTCATTTACCAGGTATGGTTCTTATCCGACGAAAGGAAAATATTGCCATGAGATGGCACTGAGAATACTTCTTGCAACCATTGAGGTAGTACTGTTCAATGTTTGCAAAAATGCTACAATATCTCTATTAAAAATCTTCTCCGTGAATCTAATTTATACTTCTGATTCAGAGCCATGCAAATCGGTACAAAAGATATATAGTGCCGCTCCTCTCTGTCCAAATGGATTTCTACATTCGTGTATTTGTGCGCATTTTCACGTGCGTGATTTAGCAGAGTGAGCATGAATTTTTAAATAGTTCTCCTTTTGTTTTGTATTAAATTCTTAAATTCTTGAATATTCTCCTTATCTGTGCAGTTCTGCTAGTGCCATGAAAAATACGCCTCTGAAGCTTTCATATATTTATCAGTGTGTAGGATGTGACTCATTCCATCTTCAAAGTGTTGGGAGGACTGTTGTAAAGGTTTTGCGTGTGTTCTTAATCATATGGAGTGAATGAGCAGTTTTTTTTTTAATTAATTAATTAAGTAATTTTTTACATGTCTTTTATTGGTAGCAGAATAAAAGTGTCAAATATCTTCCTGGATTTGGTCCCGGGGTTCCTCAAGAATGCATTGATTGTGGGAAGAAGTTCAACATGGGAGGGCCTATATGGTCCGCCCCTATTCATGACCAGGAGTGGGTGACTACCATGTTAGCCAATGTTAAGTCAATGAAGGACCATTATAGTGCCTATGACAGGATTTCTGCAGTGTTGACTACAGTGTCAGAGGTATCCTTTATATTTGGCTTCTTGTATATTCATCTCTCTTATATGGTGATTGTTGATATGTACTTAGAAGTTTGATGTATGGAAGTAGTGATTAATTCCGTTCCATTATCCCATGTTTCTGTTTACAGGAGCTACATGATGTGCCACTTTTTGTTTCACTTCATAGTCTTTGTGCAACCTTGAAGTGTACTTCGCCTTCTGCAGTCATGTTTCGTTCTGCAGTGATAAATGCTGGATTTCGTATATCTGGCAGTCATGTAACTCCATTGGCGATGAAAACAGATGCTCCTATGGAAGTGATTTGGGACATCATGCGTTGCTGGGTAAACAAACTACTTTAAAGATCATTTCGAAAATACTAAGTGCAGAATATTTTTGGAAATCAATTAGTGCTGCAAATTCCATGCTTCTTGCTTGTGTCCTAGCTGGGATAAAATGGTGATGCTTATGCTAGTCTATTTCTTTGATGCAGGTAAGAAATCATCCAATAAAGCCGCAGCCGCCTGATCAATCGGGAACTGCTATCCTAGCCAAAGAACCAAAGCTCGAAGTATGTGTTTTTTTCATTTATTTCTTGTGCCTTCGCTCTTAATAATCTCTATATGCATCTTTGAGGTTTGAATCGATGTTGACTGTTTCCTTTTTTTCCTTCATTTTGGTCAATTATTCATAAGTCTGCATTACTTAGTAAAACTTGCGTGCTCACTTGATATAAAATCAGGCCAACTTCACAAGAGCTGTTGCTTCCCTTAGCAAAGCACAAGCTAAGAAGGTTGCTCGGTTTCTTCCTAATCCAGAGCGGCATTGGGGTCCGAAGGTAAGAGCTGGGCGTCAGATCACAAGCAAGCACGCCTCTCTTTTAGGCTTGGACAAGATAGACAAGATGAACAATGGTTCCGTTAATCACGAAGATGATGAATCAGAGCCAAAGCGCCAAAAGGTGGAATAATCAGAGCAAGAATAACCAAGTAGTTATCCAGGTTTTTATGTTAAGCCCCTTTACCCATGTCTTCCACCACTCTATTTGGGGATAATTTTGATTAGTCTATTTATTTATGTTTTGAGTATGATTTACGAGCTTTGTAATAACAATAAAACTGGTCTTCCAGCTATGAAAAGGCATATCAGTTTATTTCTGCCTCTCGGGATTTAAAAATTAGATTAACTGTTTTTCTAAGAAAAACTTTGTATTAATGATAGTTCTAGGGAAAGAAAGTCTTGGACCTAGAGGGTGTAGAGGGAGGAGAAAAGAAAATCAATCTGCGTCACCTACGGATAGCAATTGTACTTGTTTTAGTCAGCTGTCAAAGATATTTAGTATTATTATTTATTAAAAATTTTATGAATCGTTATCGGAATATTTATTATTTTTAGCCGTTTACCATTACTGAATTATTATCAAATTTTGACCATTTTATTAAACAATAAATGGTTAATTATCGGCAAATTTTAACTTAAATTATAAAAGTGTGTAATTATATAAAATTTTTA
This sequence comes from Piper longum, assembly GCA_032619315.1. Lineage (NCBI taxonomy): Eukaryota > Viridiplantae > Streptophyta > Magnoliopsida > Piperales > Piperaceae > Piper > Piper longum. Next base: position 10,635 of record JAVDBV010000366.1, read on the forward strand.
CTAAAGTTATTAATGTGGTGCCGATAATATATTTATATAAAATTAATTTTTAAAATGATGTAATAATGTGAATTTTTATTAAATATATTAATTATAATATCTTTTATTCATATTTAATGTGAGAAGCCTTAAATTGTGGGTTACGTGAATGGCGCCGAGGTGACAGTGTAACACAAGGTCTTGGGTAGGGGAGATGATGGACGGAGGACAAGGTCGTTGGTGGGTAAGTGCAAGTAGACTTTGGGCAATCTTCTATCCAAACCACTTATTCCCGAGGCGTTCCCCTACTTTTTTAATTGCATGGTTATTTAATGTTTGCCTTTTCATAAATATCAATTAAAATGCCAACAAAGAAATGCCTCTTATCACGTCACATTTGAATGGAAGACATTCAATGTGCCATTCAACCTCATATTTATACATAGTTTTAGAGATTTACAGTGCATCAATAAATAAAAAATATAGAAGCAACTAGGGGTGTAAACAAGTCGAGTCGAGCCGAGTAGTGGTGTGCTTAAGTTTGACTCGATATAAAACGAGCCGAGCCGAGCTTTAATGTAAACGAACCGAGCTTTAATATAAACGAGTCGAGTCGAGTTTATCCAAAATTTATAATGTTTGGGCTTGGTTCGAGCCAAGCTCGAGCCGAGTTCGAGCGAGCTTTAGCCAAGCTCGAGCTTAACGAATGTTTCTGTGCTCACTTATATAAGATCAAAATTTTTTTTAAACACTATATAAGTTCAATGTGACATCAATAATATTTACGAGTCGAGCCGAACCGAACATTTTTTCGAGTTTGAACATATTGAATTCGATTTTTGAGCCGAGCCGAGCCGAACGCTTCTTTGCTCAAGCTCTATTCGTTGTTCAATGAGCTTATCTATTTCGAGCCGAGTATTTTTTAGAGTACAAAATTAACGAGCACGAGCAGGAGCCGAACTGAGCCGAGCCGAACGCAAAAAACTCGCGATTAGGCTTAGCTTGTTTACTAGAAGCAACGCACTAGATGCCCCCCAACAGTTCTGAATTCCTGAATAACAACATATTATAATGATAGACAAAAGTAAACAGGAACAAAATACAGACAAAGAACTTCTCAAAGCATCTATGGCTTTGAATAGTGGTAGGAGTGACATCTTATCCTCTTCTGAATTCCATGTTAATTCATCCCACCATCTTTGGCTCCCCCTTATCTCTCGCAGAGACTCTTTTACTTGCTCGGATTACACCCCCGGGCAGTCCTTTCAGTTGCCCACAGTTTCTGATCTCAAATACCTGAAGACAAGGGAAGCAGAAAGCATCGCTGCAAATTATTTTGCGCTTATGACATCCACGTATTAAGGATAATGCGCAATGCAGAAAAAACGACGCTCGACCCTCATGAAATCTTGAAAATCTCTCCCAATTGGTTACAGCTTATTGCAGCAAGGACTTCTAGTCTTGGTAGAGGCCAACCCAAGCAGGCAAATCTCAATTTGACACAGCCAACGATGAAAAATGATCTTCAGGTACTGAAGTCTTGGTAGGGCTTGCAATTTCGATAGCCTTGAGATTACTCCTTCGAAAGATAATTTAGCTGTGACGGCTGGAAAAATTTATGATCAATTGCCTTAGGCTCCCCAGCTCTGCCAACACCTCAAGTGATGCAAAGGTAGCATTACCCAGATGGAGACAATGAAGATCTCTTAATCTCCCGATCGAACATGACAATTTACACTCATTCCCTCCATAGATCAAGTATATCATTTGTAAAAAGTGCCACACATTGCCTGTCGCTATCAATCTGGGGAGCCTTGAAGCCGATTTACCAAATTGTGCTAGTTCTTTTCGTCTTTCTATTGTATTAGTTCTTAATATAATTAATTAAAATAAAAATAAAAATACGAAAATACCTGGATCAATGTAATATATGATGATTAAGTCTTTGATATGCAATTTAAGCCTCCAATAGTCTTCACAGATTGAAGTTTGATTTCGAGAACCAAAATTACTTTCCATAACCTATTTCTCTCTAATTCTCTAAAGATAACATGTGTATCCACAAAATTGTACGTGTATACTCATTATATCGAAAGAGTTAGGTATATCTCCTTAACTAATAAGGATCATAGGAGAATTTTCTATTCCTTAATTAATAAAGATTTATATATCTTTATTTAGATTTAAATAGACACATCATTATCGGTGCGTCAAAAAAATCACATACGCCAACACATTGATGTTCGTCTTCACCAAATGTTGTGATGCCGAACATAGCTTCCTTCCCACTGATTTTTTCCAAATCCTGATCTTCTTTTGCCAAAAAGCCATATCACGATAAACATCATGCATTACAACCTTCCATTCGTTGATCATTTTATTCAAGATTGCGGAAGTCTCATCTTTTCCATCTTCAACTTCTTTCAGCAAGCTGGCTTTTATTAAATCCCGGATGAAAGTGTATCACTTGTCACGAGCAGCATCCATGTTCTCGCATTCGTCATCAAACAGCGCATCCCCTATCCAACATGAAACTAAGCGAAATGAGCTGATTTTCCAATCGTCACGGAACAACGCACAATAGCAGAAACATTCCCTCATGGATTCGTTCTTTTAGGCTATCATAGCTAAGCTTCAAATGGGAAAATAGTTTTTCTTCACTGTCTTCAAAATCGGGTGCGTGTTTTTCAAGAGTGTTTTTGGCATCACTGCACTCGAAAAGAGCATGTTTTTCTCTCATGGCCGTCGGTAGGTCCCCACAATATCGGCATATTTGCTCAGCCAACTCCTCTATCTTAGGATCGGATGCGAGGATGGCTTCACCAACTTCTGCCCTAAAGAATGCCTCTACTTCATTGGGATCCAAACAATTAATTGGAACTCTTTTTTGCTTGCATTCGATCGCAGCGCCTTCAAAACGACTGGTAATCAAACTCTTGGATTTCAACTCATCATCGTCGGTTGGCACTCCAAGGTTACTCAAAATCAATGGTCCCCAGGTGTCGTCTAGCAATAAGACATATCTTTTGCCTTTAAGAAAATCGTGTATCTCTCTTTCTATATCTAGTTGGGTGTTTGTTTTTGTCACGCATTCCACACATCTTCGTAATACTTTTTTGAATTTCGCAAACTGACCCAAATGATAAGCTCGAAATCACTTTCCTTGAAAGAGTTGTTAATTTTCCTTAAAAAGTTTTGTTTCGCCGACGCCTCCCATTCCATATATGCCAATCCTTCTTACTTGCTCATTTCCAATGAGATCTAGCACACTATCATAAGCTTATCTTGTCCAAAGGTTGGCACTTGAGCTTTCAATCAGAATTGCCGTACTAGATGGATCCACCACATCTTCAAAAAATCGTCCGTCCCTCATTTGTAACTTGTTCTGTTTCCTTCAACAAGTTCTCTGATCTTTCACTCAGCTGCATCCAATGCAATTCTATATGAAGGTCAGATTTTCCCCACTCTTTAAAGTCATTAAGGATAGCACTCACGTCCTTTTGTGTCAGGAAACATAACAATAACAATATTGGGTATTTTTTTAATGAAGGGTTGCATTTATTTCTACTTTTTTTGTCTTTGGGAAACAATAACAGCATAGTACCAACAAAGAAACAATCCTGACATAATTAATAGCAAAAGTTACTAAGTCACTACCAAAAATGATTTTATTCCACCTTTTGAAAAAAAGGTGAGAAATAGTTTCATCTGTTGTCACACTTTCCTTACTATTATTAGAACAATAAAATATACTCTAATATTATCTTTTTAAAGCTTAGCTGTGAAGAAGCATTTATTATTTTTTTAAGTTTTCTCTATGCCTCAAACTATGGCAAAACTTTTTGTCACTTAATATTTTATCATCATATATTTTATCATTTTACTTTCCCATTCGGATTTATAGTGTATTTTAGATTTATTTGAACCGCCAAGAAAACATAAATTCTTTATTGTGAGTAAAAACATTTCATAGAAACTCATAATTTTGCATCAATACAAAAGCAATACAGGTCACTACAATAATCTTCAACAACCAAAGTACCCATCAATAACTTTGCTCAAATGAGAACCCAATGTAAAGAACTCAAAGGTTATCCTTTAATTATGAGAAAAGAATATTTATTGAGACAAATCCAGAACCGAATTGTTTGATCTCCACCTGTTGCCAATAAGTTGAACCAATATATTGATGACACAAGGGCAAGCAGAAGCTAAGTTTCATCAGACATGGAATGTGGTGGTGGCGGCCACGATGATGCCGGAGATATGGGATACATACATTTTGCGTTAGAGGATGCTACAACAACCACAACTGCAACCACAACTCGCAAAACTTAGCCCCGTTAAAAACTGCAACAAAAATCTTTAACATTGTGTATGATCTTTAATAAATCAAAAGAAAAAAATAGCATCAGCTGCAGTGGATATTTCCAGGTAAGGTCAAGTTCACATGAGGATAATTTTATCTGGTTAAAAAAAATAAAAATATTTGATTTGAATTAACTTATTAGCATCAGCTGCATCAACTCGCAAAACATTCTTGGATCAACTTAAGCAAATAGTTAGCAAACTCCAATTAAAACTGCATTCTATCCTCATAATTGGCTTACTAGAAAATATAAGATCTTAAAATACTCTTACCATATTCCCGAAAAAAGGTTGATAGGTTTGTATAGGTGCTCGACAGACATCTGATCCTCTTCGGAATCCCACTCTAGTGCATGCCACCATTCTGGCGCCCCACGTATTTCTCGCAAACATTGTTTGCTTGCTTGGATTACACCTCGCGGCAACTTCTTTAGAAAGCGGCACTTGTGCACTAGCAATATCTCCAAACGAGGAACGGTGAAGGCATCACTGCATATTGTTCCTAGCCCAGAGCATGATCTCAAATGAATTTGCTGCAGTGCCGGAAAGACATGCTCCCCTCCCTCTGAATTTTTGAACACTTCTTCCACATGATTGCATGTGTCGAGAATAAAGCATTGGAGATGCGGTAGAGACCAACCTCGATAGGCAATTTTTATGTTGTTGCAGTACTTGATGCGGAGGAATGTGAGGTTTTGAAGTGAATTTATCGGTATCATACACACCCGAAATTGTTTCAAAATTTTTCAAATCTAACCAATGAAGGCGATTGAGTTTAGGCAGAGTTGTAGAATTATAATTGTTTCCTTCTACACCTATAATAATAATCTCCTCCACAATACTACTTGAGTAAATTTCCAGGTGAGCAATTCCGGCCATGCAACGGATCTCTTCTACAAGTCGAAAGGACTTTATATCCATGCAGCTTAACTTCAAAAGGGACACACACTTGGCTAGATTGGGAGAGATAGCCAATTGCCTAAAGAAGGAGGTGGTTTTGGTAAACAATTGAAGGTCCTCCAAAGATGCAAGCCGCTCAAGGTCACAAATGCCACTCACCCCTACGTCTTCCACCCCATATGGCCCTTTAAAGTTGGGTGATATAAATTCCTTTCCAGCTTTGGAAAAAATATTTTCCCTTCTTGCTTTGAAAACAACATCTTCATTTCTTAGGATTAACACCTGCAATTGTGAAAGCTCTGAGATTATGCCTTCTAAAGTGAACAAAGAGCTGCTTTCCGGAAAGGGAACTGTGATGATGAATTGCCTTAATTTTTTCAACTGCCCAACTTCCTTAGGCAATGATCCCAATGTAACATTCTGTCCAAACTTGAGACAACGCAGCTCCTCCAATTTCCCATTTGTGGGTGGTAGTCTTTCAATTCTCATAGGAACACCACCGTATACAAAAATGACTCTCTGGTTTTGCATGTACTGGAAGAAGTCATCGCTTAAATCTTTCACACACCCACTTGTCATCAACAAAGTTGAAAGGTTTGGAAATTCGGGAGCTCCTGGTAGTCCCCCACCACCTTCCCCTACCAAAAAACTCAGCCTTTGAGCTTCTTCCCAATGGCCATCTCTTGTACCCCTAATACTTCCTTTGCTCAGAACAAACTTGTCCTTCTTAATCCACAAGGCCATCTCGCGAATAACATCGTGCATTTGAACTTCGTACAAATCGGTTACCTGGAAGCCGAATTTGTCATTCTCATTCTCAACCCTTATTAGCAAGCTAGATAGTATTAATTCCCTAACAATAGTATAGCCTTCATCACGGGCTTTATCAATGTTATCACATTTTTTTATCAAAGAACCCTTCGCCAATCCAACACGAAACAAGGTCGAACACGTTGATTCTCCAATATCTTGAAAATAATGCAAAATAACAAAAACACTCCCTCATAGTATCATCCGCAAGACTGTCATAACTTAGCTTCAAGCGGGAGTATAACTGGGCTTCTGTGTTTGCAAAGGTAGCCGTGTTGTCTACAAGAGTTGTTAGCGCATTTTTCCATTCTGAAACAGTTACTTTCCTACGCATTGCCCTTCCTATGACATCAATGGCCAAGGGCAAGCCTCCACACTGTCCTGCTATCTGTTCTCCCAACCTAATAATTTCAGGCGAATTGAGGACTGATGCATCAACCTTGGTATTAAACAATGTCCATGCTTGCTCAGGACTCAAGCAATCAATCTTGACCTTCATAGCTTGCATCTCACTGCACACCCCCTCGGAACGAGCGGAGAACAAAATTTTATATTTATTGTCTTTGTTAGGTGTTGGGACTCCGAGCTTCTCTAGATCCACCATTTCCCATACATCATCAAGCAATAGAACAAATCTTTTGCCTTGAAGAAAGTTGCGTATAGTGCTCTCCATATCATAGGGGGTGTAACTTGCTCCATCCAAACCACATCTTTTCATAATAGTTTGGTGAATTGCTCCAATATTCACGTCCTTTGTAACAACCACCCAAATGACAAGTTCAAAATCCATTTCTTGCAAGGAATTATTGATTCTCTTTAAAAGTGTAGTCTTGCCAACCCCACCCATTCCATATATTCCGATTGTTCTTACATCATCTCTTTTGATGAGCTTTAAGACCTCGGCATGATCCTTGTCTTGCCCAATGGGAGTTATTTCATATTGTTGAACCAAAGGAATTGGGCGTGATGGATCTGCCACATCGGTGAAGGACTTCACGCCATTCTTGTTTCCTCTAATATAGCTTCCGTTCTTACACTAAGTTGGGTCCATTGCAATTTTTGATAAAGAACAGAGTTCTTATTCATTTGTTGAAACTCTTTCTGGATGGCATCCACTTGGTCCTTGTGTGCTGAAACTCTATGCAGCCACCGTTCAACTTCTTGCTTGAGGAGTAACAATCTAACTGTCTTGCAGAATTCAACTTTGTGGGTAATGTTGGTTTCTGCATCACGAAGTACTTCCATCTCTTCTATTAATATTTGACACTCTTCTCAATGGGGGAAGGAAGGCTTGGATCTACCACATCACTATTGGAGTGGTCTTTCCCTTCCTTGATTAACTCCACAACCTGGATCAAATGCTCTGTTACCACTCTTTTGCCCACCTTGTATCTTGGGAAACAGCTGGGGCAATGGCTTGGGCAACTAAAATCCAAGTTCATTTGGAGGTCAATTGTCGCTTGTGCTTTGAATCCTTCAACTCTGGTTTGCCACTCCTTCACTTGATTCTTCACATGTTGAAGTCTTGCTTGTGCTGTGTCAACCTTGTTTTGGACATCCTTTCCAACTTCTTCCAATATTTTCATTTTTTCTTCTAATTTCATCTTCTCTCTTTTCACATGCAAAGCATAGCCGGCATGCTTAGTAGCCCAATTTAGGCAACCACAAATAAAACTTAGGAAGAGCTTTACAAATTGATCCATGACAATCTGCATATCAATCAAATGAATGGATATTCACTACAAATAAATTTGATTGTGAATATCATTAGTGAATATGAAAAAACCTTCGTCACAAATAATGATAATAACAAAAACGAAGACATTGTTTTTTATTGAATTAAATAGTTAATATTGGGTTAGGCAGTGGAATTTTATTTCAAATAGAACCTTTGTCTAATTTTATTTCTATTTTTTAAAATTAGAAATTATGCCTGAGATGATAATAGTGTTTGGCGAAAGCTTTTTCAAATAAGTGCCAAAAAGTTATGTTTGGAGAAGCCAATTACAAATAAGAGAAATTAGAGCAATTCTTCCTTTCACCTTCATTACATTAATCGGAGGAATAACAAAGTAATCTTTGCTCAGCAATTTTTTTTTCTAAATTACATGTAAAACCAAATTGGCCTGAGATTTTTTGAAGTTTGGTCGAATCGAGTCGAGTTGATCTAAATAACCAATTAGGTGGTTGGCCAAAGAGATGAAACTTTATGGTTACACCAAAGCTTATGTAATTAGTGGAGGCGAGTTGGTCGCATCTCAGATGGATAGATTCTTTTAAATATGTGATGGAAATATCAAAGCAGATGTTTTTGTAGTAGATTTTGTTTATGTACTTCAGTTCAGTGGATTAGGGTTGTTCATTAGTAGAGTTGTGCTGTGCATATGTTTCACTTCTAAAATCATCATATTTTGTGTTGAGTCAAAGTTTTTAATTTGATATTTTGATTTTGATAGTAAGCAATTGTGTTAATTTTTTACATGTGTAAGTTATTTTCAATAGATAGTTATTTTTTATAAATGTTCCATATATTTCGTTTAGCTTAGTCTTAATGTGCCGAGAGGGTATGTGTTTATATTTGATGTGCAGGTTAGCTCGATCAATATTTAGATTTAGGAAAAACAAGTTGGGTGCGATCACATTGTTGAAGGAACTAATGGACAAAGTGGACTGTGCTTACAAACTAGAATTTTAGTTTGTATTTATATTGTGCATTGACAGAATTTAATGTGTACAAAATTGAATACGATAAGGGATGAAGTAATTCTATTAGTCTGCAGTTGGACTAGCTCGTTAAAGTTGGCACTAGAGCCAACAAAAGGGCAAGGACCATATTGGGTGGCTGAAGCCAAGAACTCTCAAAGTCATAACTTAGAACATGGAGGCTCATAGTATAAAGTCAGAGAGTACGTTGGTTGAAGATGGAGTTTATGCAAATCAATCAATTCCAAAAGTGTACACTCAACCTAAATTAAGTTTGGTTATTGAACTTGCCAAATTGACAAAAGACATAAGTGGAGCTAACTATCGAAATGGTCAGCCAACTAACAAGTAAGGTCAAATTGTTCAAGCCTAGCTAAAAGGTTGGACAGAGTTTAAACCTAGATTTATCCTAATTACACTAGATCGTCTTAGAAGGGTATAATTGGTATTAGAAGGAAGCTAGAAGGTTAACTTAGAAAAAGAGAGAGTGGAGGGAAATGTAAGGACAAGAGAAAAGGATCATGTTGACCCTCTTCCTCTCTCTCTCTTTGCACGTGCTCTTTCCCATCTTGTAACACCCTATTTTGGTTTACCAATGAACTAACTCGAAAATGTTATCAGTGACCGAACTATTTACTAATCTATTTGATTCTGTTAAGTCAACCCGAATTTACCCTCGGTGCCTTAAGATAGTGATGTAATATGCAAAATTATTATTGTATATTTTTCCTTATTACATATTGATTCTCCATATTTTGATAAGAATAACATGTTAGATTCATTTAATTGTATGTCGATCAATGATTTGATGAATTAGTATGTTGTTAACATGATTAAGATGTAGTTTTGATTTTATTAGACTCAATCAAGGTTGATGTTTTGTTGAATCCTCCATACATGTTCAATTTTCATGCAAGTTGATGAACTAATTATGGTTGAAAAGTGTTAGAAATATGGAAATTACTTAAGGAACAAAAACCTATTATAGAACATGATTACATGTTTAAGTTGCATGAAAACTTAGTTTTTGATTGATAAAAATCGGATAAAAAATAACAAGTTTTAAATTTTGGGTAAGAATAAACACAGTGCCACAGTACTCAGTCAATGTTGTGGCCGTGGCGTTGAGCTAGTGCCAGAGTGCCCAAGCAGGGGCTAAGGGAACTGCAGCGCTCACCTGTCACAGGTTACACGTGGTCTAGCATCATGACACTCTTTGCTCTTTGGTTTTAGTGTCGCAACCTTTAGTTGATTAAAAACCTAATATAAACCACAACGCCCAGATACTCAGTTCCAGCACTGAGGCACTTAAACCCTATACCTTAATTTATATTATTTTGGTATTTTTACCTCATGTATGATATGTTATGATTGGTCAATTATTATATAATGTTTGTATGATGATGTATACAAGTAATGAGATCATCATATTAATGCCATAGTAATGAGATCATCATATTAATGGTTTTGGCATGTTTTATGAGATCATCATATTAATGCCATATCATATCATATAAATATGAGTAGTTTAGTGTGGGTTGTAAAGCATGTTTGTTATTATTTAGATTAGGAGATTTTGTGTAACTGAGAACCATATCACGAAATCAGACATTATCAGGTTCATTGATGGTTAGGAGTGAAATTAATGGGTTGGCAGTCAAGCTGCAAAGTTAATTAGCAATGTTGTCTATAGTGGTGAATGGTTTTTAATATGGGTATGAGCAGCGTGTGATAATATGTGAGCAATGTATAGTTTTTAGTGGTGAATGGTATGGTCATTAAGTAATATGGGGTAGGACTAAATTTTACTTTGAATGGTATGAGCTTAAGAGCCAAAGCTTGTATGTTTGTTTGATTTTTTGGAAAGAAAATATACTTCTCTTTGGATATTCGTAAAATGGGTGTGAACCACTGTTTTTAGCTCTGGGTATGATGGCTTTAGTGGTGTAAGGCACCAGCATTAAAATGGCAACTGATCAGTTCCCCATGCAAACTAACAAGCACAAGTGGAATGGCTTTGTTATTAAATGGGTTTATTTTAATACATGTATATTCCATAGTCCATACTAATAAAATTTTCATAGTATACTTAATTTATAATTAAATATAGAATCCTCTACCACAAAGACCTATTATAAAATTAAATTCGGTAACAGTGAATTTTACCAAATTTAATAACCCTAGAATTCTAAATTAACTAACGAATTAACTCTCTAATTCACATGTAAATTGTGTTTGTGTGTGTGTATACTTTCTCAAGCGATAACTATGAAAAGCGAATTTTGGGAGAGGAGCTGCCATATATATATGAGGTGGGTGATGAATAATAAAAATTTTTGAATAAACATGAAAAGTAGTTGATTATAGATTGTTATTATTTTGTTCACAAAATTGGACGATCACCGTCTGGTGTGAAATTTCAAGGTTTGAGGTAGAAAAAAAAGGGGTAACGGATGTGGGTTGTTAAGTTTTTATAGAATTGTTTGATTATATACAAAACCAAGTTGTGGGATCAAATTGATTAAAGGCATAAGACAGTTTTCAATCAAATACTAAGTAGGAAGTAACTGCTGTAAATATATGGCCCAAAGCACAAGGAAACAAGAATTCACACATGCAATTTTTGTGGTATATCTCCTGTTCAAGACGATAAATATTTGACTATAACTCAGATATCACAGTTTATACCTCGTAAAAACAGGAGTCGAATTGGAGAAGAAAAGATCTTTGTAGGAAGAAGCAGTTGGCAGGTACATACAGATCAACCCGGCGCTGAGACATACCCAAGTCCACATATATTGGAACTTCTTTCCAATGGAATATTTGGTTTGATTGTCTTCAAATCTAGTTAGGGTATTTTTGTGAAGCTTGATGCCTAATCCTTTTCACTTTTTGGAAAACTCAAATGTGCTTTCTCCATAGTGTAAACAAGCATCATATGCCAAGCTTAGCATGTTGAAAGATGTCATACTGGAGATCTGAGATTGAGAATGCATCTTGGAACATATAATAACATGCTAAACTGCTAACCCACATTCTTTAATTTGGTTTGCTGAAAAATATTATTCAATCTAACTATGAATATTGTCACGTATCAATTAATCAACAGGGTGTTTTATTTGCATTTTGTTTTTCATTTTTAATCATACCCTTCTTCCATTTTGGGGCGTATATATTCTTCTTCTGCAAGATTTTCTCCCTTTGCTTGGTTCCTTTTCAACGAGGAACTCGTGATCTCTTTGATTAAAGAACCAACCCAAGATATTCCTCTCTGAAATTATAGAACAAAACCACCTTCTCTTATCATTTATCGGTTGAAGACCTCAGTAGTTAGAATTCTTTGGGCAAAGTCCTTAATTACATTGTACTTTAGAAGACAAAAAAAATATTAAACAGAAGACCACAGGAGCAAGAAGAGCCATTTAAAGGCCTTCCTCCCACTCCGTGATCTAGTAGTGCAATTAGGCCGGCCATGCTTCCTTCTTTTATCAATTTTCTGCAATTCTCACCTTACCATGTTAAAATAATCTTTTAAATTTGTTGTTGAAGATGCTGCCTTGATGCTCAAGGGAATCAATTATGATATACCTACTTTTTGTTGGAAAAATTAAGCTATTGAAAGTTGACAAGGGAAATGGATTTCCAAATTTTTTTAAAGGATGGAAGATGAGAGGTGCAAAAGTAGAGGAGGGCTTCAGTAATCTTGAAAATTTTTTATAACCTTTGTTTCTGTTGGGTTAATCCCACTACCCATTTGGAGGGGGGGAGATGATTCGGGTGTTGTGATGTGTCCAGAGGAGAATTGTTGGGTTAATTCCACATCCTATTTGTAGACAACTAGTGACTTGTATATAGGCTAATGAGAAAGCCTTAATTTTGAAGCTAGCTTTTGGATTAATAAAGGCCCGTGAACCTGCTACAAGTTACTTTTAGGGCTCGAAGGGCCCAACAAGTGGTATGAGAGCCAAGGTTGTAAAATGGGAATTATATTAAAATAAATTATTAAAATACCCTTGACTTTATATTAAATAAATTACTTACACATGGGTAAAAATAAGAATTATAAATTGACAATGACCAAAATACCCCTAAATAACTAAATTACCGTTGTCTTTATATCAAATAAGTTATTTATCCATGGGTAAAATGAGAATTAAAATTTAACAATGACCAATATGCCCTTATATTACAAAAATACCCTTAATTTTATATTAAATAAATTATTTATGCATGGGTAAAATAGAAATTAAAAATTGATAATGACCAAAATACCCATATATTACGAAAATACCCTTAATTTTATATTAAATAAATTATTTATGCATGGGTAAAATAAGAATTAATAATTGATAATGACTAAATTGCCCCCCTATCCTCCCTCCGCCCGCCGCTGCCCGTTTGCTCCGGCGGGG
>JAVDBV010000367.1:0-29294 GCA_032619315.1 Piper longum
TTGGCTATTTGTTATTTTTGTATTTGAATATTCTCAAGTGATTTAGACCTTTACGTACAATTAAATTAACTTAAGTATAATACACTTTAATTATTTTTCTTATAATATTTATTTCTAATACTTGATTTGCATTATAGTATATATTTATTTATATAGTCATATCTGTTATAATTAATTTAAATATCTTAATATATTATTATTTATTAATTAGTCTATATGCATCAATTTGTTAATTTGAGAAATCTTAAAGTCTAATTGCAAATGATTTAGATTTCCTAATTCTATTTGTAATAAAATGGTAAAGTTGTAATTTAATATACTTTTATGAATAAAATATAAAAGATAATATTGCAAAATAGTTAGAGGACACATGGCGGATCCTAATTAAAAGATTTCAATAGGAAACTAATATTTCTGCTAATAGGAAATAAATGACAATATTGTAAAATACTAAGAGGACCTGTGGTGACACTTGGTGAGTAGACCATCGTCATTTTTTTTATCAGAGAACAACAATGAGTTACATTTTTATTCAAAAAATATTGAATTCAAATGAAATGTGGCATCTTGATTAAATACTTGTTCTTTATTGTTTTTCTATACATGTAGTGATAGTGACAGTTGATCTTTCAAAACATTTTTTGTTTCCTCATGCATGGTGTTTTATATATTTGGCTTTTTGGTGTATAGTTAAAACAGTTTTAATTAATAGGTGGAAGCAATATTGGACAAAGAAGATTTTACTTTAGAGGAGCTTTTGGATGAGGAGGAAATAATACAAGAATGCAAGGCTTTAAATAGTCGGCTCATCAATTTGTGAGTTTTGTGCTGACTTCTATGTGGATTTTATTATTAGCGTGTCTTGCTTTGAGGATATTGTTAGAATTACTTGTTTTCTTTATGGTGAAAGTCTTGAGTGTTTAGACAAAATTTTAATATTCTTTTTAGATGCTTTTTGGTATCCATGACATAGTAACTGTAAGATCGCACAAAATTAATCCTACATCTAATAACTATCAAGGTAAGATCCAGTATATTAGTATAGATCTTTAACTTCGGTTAACCACTTTGAAGAGACGGTGTAAACCTATGAGGTTGCACTTTGGATGGGTTGTCACAAATGGTATTAAAACCAACCACGGGCCATATTAGATGGTGGGATAGACTAGACAAGGCTCTAGGTTCATGGTCTGAGGAAAAGAAGTTCAAAGACGAAATTTTCTAAGTGGGTAGAATATAATATTCAACAAAATTAGTCTTACATTCAATATATACTAGGTAAGATCCAGTGTATTAGTTAGGATGTGCATATGATTTTCAAGTTTGGTTAATCACCTTTTAAAAAACATCATGACCACCAATTTGCACTTGAATTGTGTCATTACATATCGTATCAGAGTCGATATTGGACCGTAATAGATGGTGAGTTAAATTGGATATGAACTAGGTCATGGGCAAAGGAAAAGAATTTTGAGGATGTAATTTTTTAAAGATTGATGGATTGTATTAGTCCTACACATCTGAGATTTGAGGGTAAGATCTGTATATTAGTGGGAGTGCTTATAAATCTTCAATTGCATCTATATGCTTTGAAGAGATATTGTAGGCCGGGCTGCTACAGTATGGAAGAATTTCTTGAAGGATTAAACTCGGCCAATGCTTGTGCCCATGTTCTATTGTTGGATCTCACATTGTTGGGCCCAAGCCCGGATAAAGGAGGAGGGTGCTTAAGGAAGGGCATCCAGCCAAAAAACTCTATCATCTACATTTTGATGGATTCTAGACTTCCACTTTATCATGTTCGGGCTAAGTCGTTCCCCAGAGACAACCTGGTTGTGGTGAAAAGTATGCAAGGGCGACCTAGGGTGTGCCTTGGAAGTGACGGATTACAGTGGAATCCAGTTGTGGTGAGAAGTAGACAAGGGCAAACTAAGGCGTTTCCTGAAAGTCGTGCCACAACGAAATTAAAAGAGGACATGGTCGGTCGAAAAGAACTTGGATTGAGACAATCAAAAAGGATATGGAACGGTTGGAGCTAAGCATTTATATAGCCCACTATGAGATGAAGTGGAAGGAAAGAATAGTACCCCCTACCTTAATTCTTTGAGTGCAGGCGGATGATGATGATGATGATGATTTAGATAAGTATTGAATAATTCCAAACTTACCATCTAACCGCGCCCTTAGTGGAAATTTTTATCAATATTGTTTTTCCTTCCTAGAGCCTGACGTTTTGCTTGTTCTTCTTTTTTGAACTCCTTGTCCAAGTATTGCTTTTGTGGTAAACTTTATCATTCACCTTAAGCCTTGAGTTTCCTGCTTAGTCTGTGAGTAAGCATAGTGTGGGCCAATGCAGGTTATACAATTTTTGTCTGTACATATGGTTGCTCAATAGCTTCACATGTCATGGGACCAAGATGCAATTCTATACAGTTCGGCATCTATGTTTAAGTTTGAATATATAAATCATATCAAGCATGCATTAGTATAATGGTTGGATGCCACTAGGAGAAGCATCCAGTGTGAATGGGAAGGTGGGTTGTATTGTATGAAGGTTCTGTTTGTGATCTATCGTGGATCCTAAGTACTGTTATCATGTAAGTAGTAAACTAATGCATTTCAGACCATTTTTTGCATTGTGATCTAATCAATTAGAAAAACTCCAATCATCCACCAAATGACAAGCATTTCTTTGAAGTGTCACACTTTGATAAGCTGAGAAGAATTTCCATTGTAGGTTCTTACAATTTTCTATATGATCAGCAGCTGTAAGTCTGTAATCATACTACAACATTAAGTTTTATTCCAGTTTTGCATCATTTAATGAACACATAGGACACCTTATGTTTAATCAATTTCATGCAAGGCATATACAGATCATTTCCTAATATTCTACAAACTGAACAACCCCACAGTAATTTATTTTCTTTCTACTAATGAATGACTATGTCTTGCTAGTCTGCGTGATGGGGTGCGGGTGGAGCAATTGCTTCGATATATTGTTGAGGAACCTCCCGATAATGCAGAAACTAAAAGGACATTCAAGTAAGTCGCTGCGGTCTTATTTGCGTTGGCACATATTCTTCCTTTTCTATTTCTTGTTATTATGATTATTATGACCAACCTTTTTTTTTGGGGGGGGGGTGGGTTCTCAACTTTGTCAAATCTAGGTTTCCTTTCATCGCCTGTGAGATATTTACATGCGAAATTGATGTCATCTTAAGAACTTTGGTTGAAGATGAGGAGGTAATTCTTGTATCCCTGGTAGCCTGGAAGTATTGAGCATAACTGTTTGTAACTGTTGTCATTTCACTGCAGTTGATGAATTTGTTATTTTCTTTCCTTGAACCGAATCGACCACATGGTGCTTCATTGCCAGGATACTTTAGTAAGGTGATTTGCTAACGTGCTTCAATAAGATTTTTTTTAACTATGCCTAAAATCCTTAATATGTGAGCGTGATGATTTTTAAGACCTTCCCTCAAACTCTGTTATAAACTCTATTATATGGGTGAACATCATCATAAAATACTTCTCTTAGCTTATAGACTTCTGTATCCAAGTCAATATGTCTATTGTGTTGGTATACACTATCACAAAATGTATTTCGCAAGAAAATTAAGAAGGGGGGTTGCCCTCACCTCCAACAGTGCTTCATAGACCTTGTTCACTCTCAATCAGGAGTTTCTGACTAGATCCCTGCATTGATCGCTGTTTAGACCTTGATTCAGTTGCTTGAAGATTTCTACCGTGTAAGGAGTTCAAAGATGGTTATTAGAGATCCAACCGTGGAACTTATAATAATGTGTGAATTTCAGAGAGTTATTGATGAGCATTTTTGCATTACTACTTGGTATTTTTGTTTTCTCTGGTTGGCTGCCATGGGAGATGTAGAGGGGAAAATTATTTTCCTTAATGATATGAATGGTGGCAATATGATTCCTAATAATAAGCAACCATTCCAAATAAAAGACCCATATAAATACTCCTAGCAGCAGTTTCATAAAGCAACGTTCTTCCCTTTATGCTTCTTCTTTTTCGTGGAATAAACAACATCAAAATTAGGATGATCAAGTTTATTGAAGAACTCTTCTTCAACTTGATTAATGGCATGGAGAACCAGGAGAACCACAATGCTGTGCATCAGATTGACTATATGAAATTTTTTTGCATCACTAGATTAACCACATATGCTCACATTTCGCTTGTCGAAATTAATTTAATTTATGTTTTCTTGTGTTACAAGAGATTTAGTGGACCATTGTGACTCTGGTATTGTTTATGTGACATTTCTTGTATAGGTTGTTGTTTGTCTCATGCTGCGACAGACTGTTCCACTTATGAATTATGTCCAAGTGAGGCCTTAAATAATTTTTGCTCTTCACTATAAATTTATGACCAATTTTATTGACTTTCCATTCATTGGTAATTTTATATTATTGAACGTTATATATCAGGTACATGAAGACATATTTTGCAAATTAGTTGACCTCATTGGCATAACATCAATCATGGAGGTGATGCTCAGACCCAACTTTGATCAAATCTCGTATTCCTTTCGTTTTTATTTATTGATGTGTTTAAATCGTGCATTGTGAAGGAAAGTTTGTGAAGAACTTCATGTTTGATGCTTGTGTTCATTGCTTTTTTTTTCCAAAAAAAATGCTGTTCTCTTTGTTTGCTTATCTGTTTTTATTCTGAACAGGTGTTGGTTCGACTTGTAGGCACTGATGATCATTTGTATCCAAATTTTGCGGAAGTCATGCAGTGGTTAGCTGACAGCAATTTGGTTGAGATGCTTATTGAAAAACTGAGTCCATCTGTAGGTCTTTACTTGTCTGACCTTTTCTTAACTTATCTAGTTTATGCCCTATTTTTATTACCCAATCTGAACAATTTTGATATTTTCATTCTGCTGACCACCTATTGTATCTCATCAAGAATTTACATGTGCTTGTGGTTGAATGAAAGAACATAAATTTATTATATTGTCAACTGATGGAGCAAAATCTTTCCTTGGTTTCTGATTTTGTTTATGCTATTCATTTTGAACTTCTGCATTTTTTAGAATTATGCTTGAGCTTATCCAATTTTTTGTTGATGTTTTTCTTTTTTGGATTGATTAGAGCACTCCAGAAGTTCATGCTAATGCGGCAGAAACATTGTCTGCTATAACAAGGAATATTCCATCACCTTTAACAGCCAAAATTTGCAGCCCCAGGTGTGTATATATTTTTTATCTTCTTGTTGTCATTTGTTCGGTTGGTGCAGTTTGATGTGATATTATCTGTTTACTTTCCTGCCGAACATAGCTTTGTAGAAAAGATATTCAATTATGCACTGGAGAGTTCATCTTCAAAATCCACTCTGGTCCATTCATTATCAGTCTGCATTTCTTTGTTGGATCCAAAGAAACCAGCTCCGTCACTGTTTCATTCTTTCAGAAGTCAGCATTTGTATGAACCACCAATCCCTGTAAAGCCTGAGACTGTTAATGCAATGCTTCCGAAACTAGGTATCATCAAATATTTTTTGTTAACATCACTGTTATGATTTACATTTTTGCTGATTTTAGTTTGTAGTTACATTAAGTTTGCTTATTTATGTATTTCTTCCCTTAATTAGGCTGGCTGTACATTTCTCATGGTTTCCGTTTTTTATATTCTTATACAAAATATGATTTTGTTTGACCATTTATTTTGTTGAATAGGGAATATTCTTTATTAAAACATTTTTATTACTGTTTTAGGAGATTTTTTGAATGCCTAATTTCATTCAAAGAAGTTTGTGCTGCATTTTTGTGCTAATTAACTCTTGATTATCAATTTCTTTGGTTTTAAGTGTCTTGTTGTATGGTGCAGGTGAATTGCTTTTACATTTGGATGTAACTGCCGATAAAAATGTTTTGCCCACTACCTATGGAAAACTTAATCCTCCTCTAGGAAAGCATCGACTAAAGGTATGTACATTAATTGCATGCAGTTTAGTTATGTTATGGCTGGTACTCAAAAAATGATATTGTTTTCTTGTTTGTGTTGCTACATGTAATGCAGATTGTTGAGTTCATTGCTGTATTGTTGAAAACCGGCAACGAGGGAGCTGAAAATGCGTTGGCCAGTTCAGGTGCGATCCAAAGAGTTCTGGATCTCTTCTTTGAGTAAGCAAATTTATGGAAAATGATATATTATTGTTATCAATCCGTTGAAGTTCCATATGTCATTAAGATCTGACTATTTTTTTTCTGGTTACACTGCCAGATACCCATTTAACAATGCTCTTCACCATCTTGTGGAGAATATAATTGTCTCATGCTTGGAGTGCAGTAATTTTGCTGTAATTGATCATCTTTTCCAAGAATGTAGTTTAATTGAAAGGCTTATTCAGGGTGATCAGATTCAGAATCTTCTTGATGGTTCAAATGTGGTATGTAGGCTAATAAGCTTTTAATGGGTCATTCTCATTGTGTTCCGATTGATCTGATGACTTTAGTTTGCTGAAACAAAAAAAATGAAATCAAGTCATGTGGAGCATCTCAACGATTTGTGTTTTCCAAATATTTTACTGATCCTACAGCCAACAGTGCCTTATGACACGGAAAAAGAAATTCGAAATGGCAACATTGGGCATATTACTCGAATTGCTAACAAAATTGTTCAGCTGGAAAATATGAATCACCATATTCATGCACACTTAGAGGTATAAAGTTGTTTGCATTGTGCTTCCAATTAATATAGTTATATTCTTGTAATCCTATACCATGAATTATTTAGGATTAGTTGGTAGATGATAATGATAATGATGTAATGGTGAATTTCATTACCTTGTATGGCATTGAACCAGTTGTTTGCTTTTCAGAAAAATGAAGCTTGGCATGCATGGCAGGCCAATGCCTTACAAGTGCGCAATATTGTTGAAAATGTCTATAAATGGTCTTGCGGGTAAGGATTTTAGTATCTAGTCTCACTATTTTTTTTTCTTTTCCTAATAAAATAGAAGTGATTTGAACTTTACTTATTTACTTTCAAGTTAAATATCTGTTGTTAATAGATGTTAATCTCGTCATTATTTTCAGATGTAAACAATTTAATAATTTCTGTTTACAATCAGTTCTTCACTTTCTGTAACTCGTGCTATTTATTTATAGAAATAGTGAATGATTCATTTTAAGATGATGTTAGAATTGTTGACCATGTAATTCTAAACTGTGCGTAAGGTTGTAAAAATTTATGATACCTTGGATCCTTGCAGAATTGATTTATAATTCTAAACTCTATATGTGATTATTTAATATTTATTGTTTGTCAAATTTATTGCTGGATTTGCATCGTAATTAACCAAATCTTTTGCATTTATGCAAAGCTGAAATTTGGTCTTGAAGGGGTCCTCTTGTAGGGGGGCCTAAGCATATATTGCACAATATAATAGTACTGGTTTGTACTTATTTCAATTTAAAAGTGATTTACATGATTGTTTTTTTTTCAAAGCATGGCTGTTTTTTACACCTATCATTGTTTTTTTAATGAAAAAAATATTGTTTCTTATGTGATATTCCCAAAATTAGACTCACATTTAATAGCTATTAAGGTAAAATCTAATATATTTTTAGGGTGTGCTTATAGATCTTCAAATTAGGTTAATCATCTCGAAGGGATGACCTAAGTATCAGTTTACATTTGGGCATGGGTGTTTGATGCAAACTGTAAGATAAATTGAGAAGAAAAGGCTCACAAAGATTCATTTTCTCTCTAATCTTGCTCAAAATCACAAAGAAGATGAGCAAGGAGTAGCACAAAGCAAAATAAAATTCTTGTATCCAATAATGATAGATTATGGTAAATAGCTTACAATGCTTGTATTTATAGAGAATACATAATAGTCCTACTTGAACTAGAAAAATAACTAGGACTCCAACTTGTCTAAGAAATAACTAAATATGACTCAAATAATAATCCAAATAAATATTAACTCTAACCTTTTATAAGACTCAAATACTAGTATAACTAAAAATTCTTATATGAGATTCTTCTAATATAACTAGAAAATATAATAATATTGAGAACTGTCTGTCATCAGCGTTACATCTCAATACATCATTTCCATATTTTGCAGTCGCCCCTCTGCACTACAAGATAGAATGAGAGACAGTGATGATGAAGACGTCCATGACAGAGATTACAATGTTGCTGAGGGCATATCTGGTGCTTTTAGATATAACAATACCTATGAAAATGAAGATGCTGAAGAGGTAACATCTTTTTTGTTGGAATTTTTTATAAGTGCAACATTATTAGTATAAGAAAATACTTTTTTCTTACATTGCAAGTGCTTACATTTTTTAATCATAAATGTATGCAGGTTCATGCGTCCCTTGAGCAAAATGATGGGGTAAGTCTGTTCACTGTGGTGTGCTGGTTTGAGTTAAAAGACTTCGAAGCAATAAAACTTTGTTGGTCAAAATTTTTATAATTGACCAAATGGATTATGGGCTTCACGAAGGGGGTATTTTTGGTTGAAGTAGGATATCATTAATATGGATTTCCCTTCTTTTTTATTAAAAAAAGAAAAAAAAATGAATTTCACCTTATGGTTACCCACTTGAACCTTTTTTAGTTGAAATTTTTCTTTATCATAGATGTCTTTTTCGTCTTATTTTTTTAGGAACCTTTTGTAGTTGAAATTTTACTTTAACATAGATGTCTTTTTCGTCTTATTTTTTTAGGATAGCACTGTTTTAAGGCATTATTGTGATACATTTCAAAAATAGATGATATTGAACTTGAATAATTAGGTTAATTTCTAGAAATGTAGAATCTTAGCTTTTGTAAATAATCAGAACATTCAATACTTATAGGAAGATTTAAAATTGGAAAAAGAGATTTTGAAAGTTTTACCGTAAACTCTAGAAGCAAAATTTTTACCTGCTATAAAAGGGTTCAAGTTAAACTATAGAGACTTTTTATGACTTGTCAATGGACATCAAGGAGTAAATAGAATCACATTTTTCAGCATATTTATTTTGATGATGAATCTGCTGAAGTTGTCATGTCGTCCTTGAGGCTTGGGGAAGATCATGACAGGTAATTTTACTGTTCATCTTAGTGCATTTAAAAGTACTTGAGTGTGATTTGACAATTTTGGTTGCAACTTATGCAGTTTGTTCACGAATGCCAACTGGTTTGCTTTTCAAGAGGATAGAATTAGCAGCGAGCTGCTTAGCACTCCCTCTAGCTCAAGGGGCATACCCGAAAACAATGTGGAAGAGATGGGAGCATCCGCCGGCAGTGGTGACAGTAGCAGTGATGATGAAGTAGTAGTTGGCGTGGATGAAGATATGGGAGGGCCTTCAAAACTCTCTGAAGTTGTGGATGGCCCATCTAGCTCTGGCACTATGATGGCTGATCAATCCATTGTTAAGGATTCCGGAGAGAGATCTTCCAAAGTTGATGGCAATAGCTTGTTTGCTGAAACTCATTCACCTAACTGGGCTGAATGGCCGGGATCTTTAGAAGGACCAATTACTGATGTTGAAAGAAATCCATTCAAGGATGATGAAGTGCCACGTAACGATAATGGTCGGTCTAAGTCATCAATTAGTTCAAACAGCACATTGCCAAATGGTGGATTTGATACTTCAAATGGAGTGTTATCAAAGTCTGTCGAAGGGCTTAAGAAAGCTGAATGTAATGGTCAGGCCGTCCCATCTTTATTTGAGGAGGATGTGGAATTTGTGGGTGTCGAGTTGGAAGGAACAGAGAAGGCAATGGAACAGGCACTGAAAGAAGGCATTGTTGGCGAGGCATCGCCTTTGAAAAAAAATCTGGCCTCTTTGAAAAGCCCAGAGAAGGACAAATCTGTTGCAGAAGAAACTGCAATTTTGGAATTTAACGATGCAAATTACTGGCGTGTAGATCAGGAGGTTGGTGTTGTTCAGGAGTGATCAAATTTATATCAGCTGCTTCTTTTTCTATTTCCTCAACAGGAAAAAATTTGAGAGATAAAGCAACCGTGGTTGATGTGCTGAATCCTATAATGGCATCCTGAAGGTGATATTATCAGCCATGTAAGGCCATGAGATTATCATGGTCACAAATTTTTATCATCTACACTGTTACATTATGAAAATTGTTGTGCTTGCACAGGGCCATTTGCTTATTTAAGGTGCGTGCTCTATCATATGATTGTCTGAAATTAACTAGGATTCTTTTTTAAAGAATTCTGTTTGTGTTGCAAGAAGAAAGTGGAATGAATAGTACTTGCTTTTCTGCCGGACATGTTTCGTAAAGCTCATATTTGAAGGATCTGATTTTTTGCAAGCTACTCACTCTCATTTACAAGAGTCATGACTGTTCTCGTCAAGGTTCTGTAATCTGTATGGTTTTCCAAATTGTTTTACAAGTGTTTGGTGAAATTGAGAGAATGGAGCCGCATCTGAATTTTGGAGTTTACTTGTTGGCCATTCATGCCAGTTAGGAAGCCTGAGTTTGCAAATATAACCAGTCTATCAGCAAATTGAAATATCTTTTGTTAGAAATTTTTTGTTACCCCAGGAGATATTTTATACTGTTTTTGCATAATTTGCTGGATGATCTAATACGTTCTCTCAAAAAAATTTCTTCAATTAAGCAGTTTCCTTGATTGATTTTTGCTTTTGATGGTGACAAAAAAAATGTTTGCTGCCTAGAATGTGGGAGCTTATGAGTATTTTATTTCATTTACATTGGTACAAATCGAGCTACAAGATTTTTTTTGGGTAGTTAAGAATTGAGATTTTTCTTTGTGTGAGGATGTCGCACCATTCACACTATGGTAGTAGAGATAAATTATGATTTTATAATTAAATAATGAGATAAACTATAATGGGTATCCTTTTGTTGTCCGATTTTATAGGTAATGATATGATATTTGACGGTAGATTTAGATTTTATGTTATAACTGAATGAACAAGGAGACAATAAAAATTTGATTCTTATTTTTATTTTAAATTTTGGTTGCATTTTGATTGACTCAAATCTTCCACTTTTCATTTTACTCTTAATTCTCATTTTAGTAATGAGATTAGTAGAGTAGATTTGTTAGTCTTTCATGACTCAGCTTTATTTGTGTTCAGAATTAGCCAAATCACTTGAATTTTGAGGATTCATAAAATTTTACGATCCTATTTTCTATGAACAAATTTCTTATGCGCTATGTAGCAAAATTTTTCATCTTCAAGCCACAAACAATATATTTTTACGATAAATATCATCTTTCTATTTCAAAGCAATCATCTTTTCAGTGGGATCATTCATCGAGTTTTTGTATTTTTATGAAGGTATTTAGGAGGAATCGTAAATTCTTCCATGATTTGACAGGGCTTCAAGTCAAATACCATGTGGTTTGTTCGTCCTTTCTTGATTTACACTCAAACCAAAAGGGCAAGGAATTATGCTAAACCTCGAGCAATGTCGAGGCAAAATGAGTAATGAACTCATTTATTCGAAAGATTTTTATTTGTACGATCTACATTTTTCATGGGGTGTTCATCGTACAAGTCAAGTCGAGTTTTGCTTATTTAAAATTTAGCTCATTTGATTTTGAGTATTAGTAGAATTAATAGGTACTCGAGTCGATTCGAGCTTGAGTTAGCTTGATTCATATTTAATAATAGTTTAATATTATTTTTTATATAATTCATTTTAAAATTTAATTTATTATCAAAATATTTCAACTTTGATATAATTATACATAAAAGATAATTTAATTATGCATATTTTTATTTAAAATTATTATCATATAATGACATTTTTATAAATTAATTAAATTTATATGAAGAAGTTTAAAATAAATATAGTCAAAATTTTTATTCTTTATATAAACAAAGTATCAACTTTTAAGTCAAGCTGAATTGAATACATACAAACTTAAATTCGATTCATTTAATCAAGTTTTGAATGGAGTTTTTTTCGAGTCTAAGTACCTGCCAAATCAAACTTTGAAAAGCCCTATGGACACCCATTAAAACATGCCACTTAAACATGTAGTATAAAACAAAACACCTACCCAAGCACTTGTAAAAAAAAAAAGTACTTGTTCAAAGAATTACCCAGTATATAAATAAAATATGGTAGCTCAAACAGACAAACAAACAAGTAGACAATTCTCGCGAATAAACGGTGGTCCGTGGAAATAATTTACACTCTCTTACCACAATTTTTCTCAGCCGGAGCAGGGAATTCACCTCCCTACGCAATCTTTTCTGTCGAGTCTGATGCATGTCCGTCAATGAGCAGGTTTCAATAGCCCCAAACCAATGGATGGCAAGCAGCAAGGTGGAAAAAATCTTTCTACACCCGTAGAATCACTTAGTAATTCAAGAATTGCTTTTGCACCAATCACATCCTGACATGTCATAAAAAAATACGTGTCGACTTCTGGACTTCGAACTTCCACTTTGAGAGGAGCAATAGATAAGATGTTTTTGGCTCATCATCTTCCTGTGATGGAAAGGGGCACTCTCTGAGTCAGTCTGCTCTTGGTTGGGAAAAAGAGAGAGATGCCCGCCATCACCCTCGGCCTGGCCTTGAACACCAAACTCTCCTTTAGGCCAATTCATGACCCCTCACTCCCGTCTGGGAATTCTTCTTATACTCCCAAAGTGGTCTCCTCTCCCTCCTACAGCTCGGCCAATTCACCAGGTTTTGCACTTTAATATTGTCAGCATTAATATTGTCAGTCAATCTGGTTGTTATTAGTTAGCTGGGACAAAGATTGATAGCAATGACACGTATTGAGTGAAGTTCTTGGTGGGTTTTTATTCACTTGGGTGTTTAATATAACAAAGTTAACAAGAATATATTGACCATCCACCGGGTTCATTGTTTTCGTTAATTTGGATATGAATTTTAGTGTATGATTGAATAAGAATGGAGAAGTAGGACTCAATTGTTTGGGAAATGATGGATGATCATATGTTTCTGCTAAGGTGTTTGCAAGGCCAGTCAAGCAGTCGAGCTGTTTCCTTCTACTTGGCCGGGGGTGGTGGTGAGAGAGGCCCGGATTGAGGACTGCTGGGAGGTGGCAGAGACCCACTGTAGGTGCTTCTTTCCCAATTACTCCTTTCCTTATGACCTGCTCTTGAAGGTTAATAGATTGGTGGGATTGCTGTCTGGATTTTCTGTTCCTGATGGCTGCATGAGGGCATGCCTTGTTGCTGTTGTTGGTAATTCTCTTGGTGACAGCCTTTATATTGGGAGTCAAGATTTCAAGATTGGTGATCTTGAAGGGAAAGTTAGTTTGAACAAAGGTTATGTTGCTGGGATACTAACTGTTGATACATTGGCTGATTATCTCCCTAGAAAAGGTCCATACATGCGAAGAAGGTTAGCTTCAAACACACTAAATTCAACACATTTTAATCAAATAGCTCATTTCCAACATACCAACTTTGTAACTTCAAGATTATCAGCAGACCATCTAACTTCCAATAAAAATAATTCACAGTAACAACCATGGTTTTCTTAGCTAAATTTATACATGTGCGTACTGCAATTCTCAGCTTGAGTTTGTAATTTGTTCACCGTCAGAAGTGGCATTGCGTATGTATCAAATGTAGCTGTTCGAGAGAAGGATCGACGCAAGGGGATTGCAAAGAAATTGATGGCTGAGGCGGAAACCCTAGCATCGAGGTGGGGATGCCATGCAATGGCATTGCATTGCGAAGCAGGCAATCCCGGGGCGACTAGGCTGTACTTGGGACAAGGCTTCAAGTGCATCAAGGTTCCTGAAGGGGCTAAGTGGCCTCAACCAAAGACACGCCCTGGAATTCAATTCAATTTCATGATGAAACTCTTAAAATCAGGCAATTCGGATGTTACAACTAAATCATGATTTGATAAACCAATGACGAACAATGTATGATTATTTTTCAAATGTATATGCATTTGTGTATAGGTAGTATCATTTGATAGCCCATTTGGTAAGAATTATACCATAAGTTTAGCCTCATTATCTCATATATCAATGTGATAAAAATAACAAGTGATTCAATACCTGTTCTTTGATAAAAAATATACGCCAGGAAACAATCTCATGGGGGAATAAGAAGAGCTATTACAGCAGACTGTCAATGACATAAACACTGTTGTTATTGTCTTTTACAGAAGTCGAATAGGCTAAAACTGCATTCTTGCGACTTCAGCCGCTCTGAACTACTATAGGTTATCAACATTCTCTGTGATCCCGCTTATGGTGGGTTCTTGGGGAGTGTCGGTCTTTCTTTGTGAATGTTTGAAAGAAAAATACATTCGTTTAGTAGTCGCACTCAAGAAAGTATTTATTCTGGTTGGATATGATCAACCAACGATAAGGACAACGAAAAATCTCAAGCAAGAACTAAGTTGATTTCACAAATTTGTCCAATGCAGATGTATCCAGAGCCAAAAACCCTTTGACAGCAGCCTGCACTGCTAGCCCGAGCTTCAATGCGTTTTCGTTACTTGGAGCCTACAACAATATCTTGTTCTTTAAGCATATTTCTGCTCCGTTGCCAGGAAATAAAAAAAAATGCATGACATTTATTCACCTCAATGTTTAATGGCAAGACTGGATCATGAAGGGAAAGCCTCAAAAGAAACCAGCCACCATGCCCAGAAACTCGGACCTGACAACAAAGTATGAAAAATGAACATCGCGCATTGGCATAGTAATCATTTAGTCACAAAAGTGTTGATGCATCTTGAAGCACAACAATATTGTCCAAAAAAGTAGCAGGTATGTTCAGAAAAAATTAGCGGGTACGTTCAGGATCCCCAGAAAGCAGCTGAGCACGTCACACATAAAGCTTACATGAAGTATATCTACCTCCTCACTTGTTGTAAATACTCTCTTCAGATTGAATTAAATGTAACTTTCTTTAAGAACAAAAGCACAAATGACAGTCCAATGCTGACCACTCACATAGCTGAGATATTATAAACTTACTATGCACAATGACTGAAAATCATGTTGGTGCCATTTCAAAGCAGCAAATGCAAAGAAAGAGGAAAAATGGAGAAGACTCTCAACTACTTAAAATAGATTAGATAAGTTAATCAAAAATTCTGGAAAAGCTTACCCCTTCATAGTTTACTGGAGCCTTCTGCAAGGTAGGATCTGAACTAACAACATTATCCAGGTGCTTTAACACTGCTTCCCCATAGTCACGGAAAGACCTAAAGATAGAAAAAGTGACATTTAAGCAAACAAATAAATTTAAAAACGATGTCATGCAATCATATCTTGCATGTACTAAAAACAGAAAGAGCAAAAAATATTTTTGTTGACAGATGGAATTAAGGCTTCAAGAGAAGTAAAGCAACAAGCATACCCTCCTTGAAGGTCTTCATGGTTCTGATTTATTTTAAGTCTGAGTTCCACCGCAACAGCTGGTTCCTCCAAGCCCTCCACTAAATCTGTCAAAACTTTGCTGCCAGTGCCCAGTCCGGAAGTTCTTGCAGAAGCAAGCTTGTTTAGGAGCTTGACCTATTTGGAAGATCACAAAAAAACAAGTATAAACTTACTGCAGCGTAAATTCAATTCGACACCACTATCATAGACTGTAAAAATAGCAGCATGTTACAGTGAGCTATATATGCCTACCATAAGGTATGCTCCGTCATCGAGCCAATGGTTTTCTTTAAGAGCCCCATGACCACTAGTTTCTATTGCCAGGTGTGATTCTTCACCAGTTGTATTCTGCAATGAAGTACCCATAATTTCAATAAACAAGTTTACATACATAAGAATTCCACCTTACATTTATCAACCTGAAGCTTACTTGAAAATACATGCTTCTCACAACTAGGGTCAAACCAAAGAAAAGTAACTATAGCAATATGAAAAGGACAATTAAGGTGTGATGCTGAAGTATTTCTCACCAGACGTATAGCTTCGTCAATGACATTTTTGTATCCCCTTTTGAAGCGGTGATGTTTTCCTCCTGAAAGAGGACAACATAAATATCATGACTGAGAACAGACCAAGTAATTTAAGGAGGCTTGGTCAAAGTTCCGCCACTTTACCCAGCTTCTTTTCAATAAATGAAGTCAAACCATCTGAAGTAACACTATCAGTGACTATAGTAGTTCCTGGGTGCTATTTTCAGAAACAAAGACAGGACACAAGAAAAAATTTCCATATTAGCTCTCATTCAAGCCATTGGAGTTTGAGTAAAGTTCAACATATTGTTCAAACAAGAAAATCCACCTCTTCAAGAACAATGGCAGACATTAATGCAATCAGTCGATTTCGGTTCAGTTCACGACCACTAGAATCCACAGCAGCAGATCTAAAGGAAAAAATGCGTAACTTTAAGTTTGTTGAAGAAAGTTCAACAGAACCAAGTCAAATATTACTATATTTACACTCTGTAACCTGTCAACATCAGTATCAAATATAATGCCCAAGTCAGCTTTATTTTCTAGTACAGCCTGTGTTATAGCTTTCATAGCAGCTTTATCTTCTGGATTTGGGATATGATTGGGAAACGTACCTGCAATACAAAAGTTAAGCATACTTGTCTACAACAAAAATATGTTGCATTTAGTAATTGATTGTTGTTGAGCTCACCATCTGGTTCCAAGAACTGACTGCCAGAAGTAACAGCTCCCAGCAGATCGAGTACCTTTGCCTTGAACAGGTTTTCCAAGACAAAATAAAGACAGTAAAATTACCACAAACACTGAATTTTAGGAGAGAAGATATGCAAAGATGCATATTAAACTATGATTTACCGCAAAGAACCCTCCAGCTCCATTTCCTGCATCAACTATAATATGAAATCCTTCCAATGGCTTCTCTGCATGGCAATGAACAAATGCACAAAAACAGACGCCAAACTTAACAACACACATTTAGGATAAATGCCACAATAAAAAATCTATGACATAGTGAGCATGATAAAATCATCCACATTTCCCGATGGAATTAAGGTTATGCAGACAATGACCTTACCAAGCTATAGAGTTGGACTCAGAATGACCAAATAATAAATACAAATGATAAACTTAAAAAATGCCTCACCTATATTGCCCGCTGCTTTTCTCACAGCATTCACAAGATCAGATGTATACACTTTCATGTAATCCACCCTCTTAACAGATGCAGCAGCCTCTTCTGAAGTTTTTGAACTTTCAACTGACAACCTGTCATATATCATAGAAGCACGCTCCAAAATATCCTTTATATCGGCTTTCCCAAGTCCTCCAGCATTCGTAAAAAACTTGAAGCCATTGCGGTTGAAAGGAAGATGACTAGCTGTTAAGAGACAAAGAGCAACATGATGACAGCAAAGGGAACATAAAAAATTTAAATTAACGGCTAAAATTTGAGAATAGGACACACTGAGAACAGTAGCCAACAATTTACAGTTAACGGGAATATCTCCACTATATTTATTGAAAATTAATTATATTAGGAAAAATCTCCTATTTGTTCTGTTAATTTTTCATTGCACCACACCCATCAAAAAATCCCCAACTGTAAAAGCAAGCCAATGGCCAGCCATATTCAGCCTTGGTTGTTATTTTCAAATTTCTCACTAAAAAAATTTCAGAGAGGCAATAATAATGGCATTGATTAGTAGCATCTAGATCAAAATAAATATAGTTGGTGTGACATTTCAGTGGGAGATGTTGGCTGTATTTTCAAAATGAGAGGGAAATTCAATAAAAGTGACATCACGGGGCTCAATTTCAGAAACGCTTTAGTCTATGTTTTCACTAGTGAAAACATATCCTTTAGAATGTCCACGATATCGTATGAAAATATATTTCTTCCCACGAGGACCTAATTTTCCATGTTCATGGCTTGGATCATGGACATATGCAGCCGAACCCCAAAGTCTTAAATGACCTAGTTTAGATTGTCATTTTGTCCATAATTCATAAAGTGTGGAAGTGACAAAATTTGGAGGAATAAATTCAAATATATAGGCTGTCATAAGTAGGGCATCTCCCTAGAAAGAAATGGTGAGATTTGCTTGAGTCATCATAGACTTAACCATTTCGAGAAGAGTTCTATTCCGTCGTTCGGCAACACCATTTTTTTGAGGGGTGTTTGGAATAGTTAATTGTCGAGCAATACCCTTCACTTGAGACAATTCCTTAAATTGGTTAGATAAATATTCACAGCCACGATTCGTTCTCAATGTTTTTAACATGAGATTTAATTGATTTTCTGCATTCAAAAGAAAATGTCTAAAATAACTTAATGCCTCAGATTTATGAAAAATCAAGTAAAAAACGTCATATTATGAATAATCATTAATAAAAGTGATGAAATATAAAGCCACATGCCTTGACCTCATATTCATTGGTCCACGTATTTCAGAATGAACGAGTTGGAGAAGAAAATCAGCTCTAGTTGCTTTACGAAAAGGTTTCTAGTGTTTTTTCCAACAAGACAATATTCACACATTGGTAAATTTACATTAGCAATTTGACCTAAAAGGCCGTCTCTTGCTAACCTAGTCATTCTATCTTGACTAATGTGCCCCAAACATGCATGTCAAGTTGTGTTATCTACAGTAGAACTACTTGAAAAATCAATTAATAAAAAACAACCGGATACAATAAAGCATTCAACATCCATGTCTAGTATCATGAAACAATTAAACAAAAATCCATAACCATAATATACATTGTCATAATATAGTGTCAAACAAGAACCATAAAAACTCAAACATAAGCCGAAGTCTAGTAACACTTCAACAGAAAATAAATTCCCTGTTGATTATTAGGAGCATATATATGGCAACCCACCTATCAAAGTCAAGACAGGTGTTACTAATAATAGGAATAAGTTACGAGAAAAAAAAATATTATTTAAGTAGCAGTAAGGCATGCTTTACTCAAGTCTGAAATGATATTGATTTCATTTATATTTTGGCAGTAATTAGTCAATCTATAAGAAATACTAATAGTAATAATAATATGAGAGATTCACCATGTCCCACGAATCACAACATAGGTTTCACAATTATGCTAATAAATTCTCAAATAAAATTACCAAGTCACATATAATCCAACATCATACGTATACAATTTATTTATTGATGATCCATCAATCTGTCCTCGTCAACTAATCCTTGATGTGGAGTAACCCACCTACGGAGGCAATTCTACGTTAGCATTGAAATTACTAAGTCGTATAACGCAATGAATAAGTTAAATATTCCAATCATATTTCAATCACATTTTTAATTCTTGACAAATGAGCTTATGCCGAGTTCCCGTCCTTAAAGGGTGGCCACCCCTACCAAACCATTTAGCCCACAAGTGTACATATGCGCTGCTAATTCAACTTATGGTAACCAATATGTCTAACCTCTTAGTTTCATTAGTGCATAATGGGTCCCGTATTTATACACCCTGACACCCCTTTCGACATGTGGGTAGGTATTAAATCTTTCAAGTAATTTTATCTTGTCCTGTGTCGGGCTAGGTTGATCTTGGTTCTAATCGTGTCCAATGCAAGTGGACTTTGAATGCACCTAGAACGACGAGGTCAACCTTTAGAATAAAACAAGTATCAAAATGTTATACGGACCTAATATCTAAGTAAAAGTGACCGACAAGTGAAGAAGTCCTAATCTGAATACAAACATAATACGTGCTACATGAAATATAGACTATATTTATAGAATAATTATAAACTATATGTCATTCTCAACTCAACAAGAGTAGAGAGTATGGAGTACATAGAAGGTGTGCTTGCCTTCACTCTTCATTGCCCTTTATATAGAGGTGAGGGAGATAGCTAAAGGAGGAAATGTGGATCATCTTATTCCCCTCCCTCCTTACATTTAGAGAGGAAGTAAAAAGATCTATAATAGGGTTGGTACCTCCCTAGGACCTAAACTCTCACGTGTCAAACTTTAATTTTCATTTTTCTAAATAGTGGTTAACTAAGAGAGGAAATTAGGGTTAACTTGTCCCTTCCTTCCACGCACAAAGGGCGAAAATCAAGGGGTCTTGGGGAGTGGTTTAGTACCTCCCTATTACTCTAGCCCTCCATTGTCAAGCCCTTAAGTCAAAATTCTACATCTTTTGTCAAGCTACAACAACCACATTGTTCCCTTAATAACTCCATACTTGACTTAAACTCAACCACAATTTAAAGTGGTTTACCCCTTAGCCATTCAAGTTAGTCATATACCACATGGTTTAACCATAAGAAACTCATGGTGTTCCATCAACTCATCTACTTACGGCATCCTATATATTTGACTGTGTTCCATCAAAATACGTCAGTTCCACACTTTATAAATTATGGACAAAACGACAATCTAAACTAGGTCATTAAAGACCTTCGGGTTCGGCTGCTTATGCCCATGATCCATGCCACAAACATGAAAAAATAGGTCCTCGTGGGAAGAAATGTTTTTCATACGATATCCTGAACATTCTAAAGGATATGTTTTCATTGATGAAAATACAAATGAAAGCCTTTCTGAAATTGAGTCTTGTGATGTCACTTTTCTTGAACATGATTTTCCAACAAAGGAAGCACTTCAAAGAGATTTTAAACTTATGGAATGGATGATCCTGATAGTGAGAGTCACAGGATAAATCACAAGAACATTTTTCAACTTGAGAAACAGTTTGTGATTTGAATGTGAATCATTCTTCAAACACACTCCGAGTGTGAGTCATTCTTCAAACACACTCCCTAATCAAAAGTTATGTCATAGTCTACATAGAAATGTTCCTTGTCGACACTTTAATATTGAAGAAAATGCATTACTAATGGATGAAGATGTTTTTTTATCTTCCTCATCAAACATTGATGAACCAAAAAAATTTAAAAGATCCACTCTTTCCACCTGTAAATGAAAAATGAAAAATCACAATGAAAGATGAAATAAAATCAATGCATGACAACAATGTTTGGACTTTAGTTAAACTTCCTTAGGGGAAAAAAAGCAATTGAGAATAAATGGATTCTCAAGAGAAAACAAAAAGCCGATGGAATAGTTGAAAGGTATAAAGCTAGACTAGTAGCAAAAGGCTACACTTAACAATAAGGGATAAACTACGAAGAGACATTTTCTCCCATCGTAAGGATCCCTTCAATTTAATTGATTATAGCAATTGTAGCACATTTAGATTTAATTACGTCAAATGGACGTAAAAATAGCATTTCTCAATGAAGAATTAGATGAGAAGATTTACAACCACCACCTGGTTTTGTTGTCGAAGACCAAGAGCAAAAAGTTTGCATATTACAAAAATCTATATATGACTTAAATCAATCCATACGACAATGGTATTTGAAATTTTATTATTTTATCATATCGTATGATTTTACTATTATTGATGAAGGCCATTATATTAATGTTAAATGTGATGATAAAAATTTTATAATTCTATCTTTATATGTGGATGATATTTTTTTAGCATCTAATAGTAAGGACTTTATCTCTACTACTAAAGAGTGGTTATCCTTTCATTTCGAAATGAAGGATATGAGTGAAGCTGAATTTATACTTGGTGTTAAAATTCAGCAAAATCATTCAAAGAAACTAATTGATCTTTCTAAAGAGTCATTCATTAGTAAAGTCTTAGAGGAGTTCAATATACTTAATTGTAAGCCAATGAACACTCTAATTACTAAAGGTGAATCCCTAAACTTTTTAATGTGCTTGAATTCAAAAGAATAAAAACAAATGTCCAAAATACCATATGAAAATGTTGTTGGTAATCTAATGTATGCAATGATATGCACACAACCTAACATTGCGTATGCCCTTAGATTAGTAAGTAGATTTTAGTTAAATCTAGGTATGGCTCACTAGAAAACTATCAAAAGGATTATGAGTACTTGAAGAAAACTACACATCATTTGCTTTGTTATTAAGGTAATGATTGCAAACTAATCGGCTATAGGGATGCCGATTGGGTGGAGACCATGATGGAAGAATCTTATTAAATGGATGAGCAATCTTGTGAGCAAGCAAAAAGTAAACATGTGTTGCACTATCTACCATGGAAGCAGAGTTTGTAGCATCTACAAGTGCAATGCAAGAAGCTATTTGGTTGAGAAGATTTTTACAACATTTAGAAATTGCCACTACAGCTAATGAAGTTGTGACAATATATTGTGACAATCAAGCAACAATTGCTTACATAAAAAATCTCAAACACCATGGTAAAACCAAATATATTGATATCAAGTACAATTATGTCAAAGATATAATATCACAATAGGTTGTTATACAATAAATTAATACACATCGGATGTAGGCCGACCCACTTACAAACCAATAGGCCTGGATGTATACAATTATCATGTTTAGACTATGAGATTACGTTTTATATGTTGTATATTGTTTGATTTATTAATGCATTTTTTAGTTTTCTTCAAGATTATTTATGCACACATTAATGCTATTAACATTCAAAGTATGCCCACGGGAGAATGAGTCACTCACACGATCATTCACCTATTATGATTATGTAACATAAAGAGAGTAGACATATACAGTTTTGTGTGAAAACTATAGCCTTCGCCTTGATAAGTCAAGATGAGATCGTTTTCTATAAATGATAGAAGAAAATATGTTCCTTTTACCCTTTATTGCCAGATTGAAATAAGGTGAAGTGAGCATTGGTGCATTTAACATGCTTTGGTTGCTCATATACTAGTATTTCAAGTTAATCGTTAAGTGAATGATGGAACTATATTCTATATGGTGGGCTTTACACATATAAGGCATACGACTTAAAAGTAGGTTTTTATAGCATATGATTCATACCAATATGTGCAATTACAACCATAATAGGTAACAGAATTATCCATATTTTTGTGTCGTGTGAGACCTATTAAATAACTTTAAATTTTTGTCCTTAATACTTTCAACTAATTATATCCCAAATACATATAAATGTTTACTACTTTACCATGTTACCTAATACCATGAAAAATTTGGTCTAAAGGGGCATGTTAAGAAAGCAAATTTTTATTAAAAGAGAATAATTGAGCGTGAAAGAAAGACTAATGAAATTATATCCAAAGTGTATTCGTTATAATTATATGAGAACATAACGTGGACATAGTTGTAGAGTATAAATAAAATAAGGGATAAAACAACTCTACGATAGTTTGGGACATATCGAGCACACACTCTACTATGTAATCCTTAACCGGGGCAAACTATGGTATCTATTATGTCCTCCCCAGTCGCATGGATTAACCACATATGAACAAATTACAATCTCACGATCAGTGGGAGATGTGACATTTTTATAATATACGCCCATGATATGTATTCTACCCACCATGTGCGCATGAAAGATGTTGGTTGTATTTCCAAAATTGTCCGTGAGAGGGAAATTCAAAATATTAAAAATGATGGTTACTCTAACTACCATCTTTCTCCTTACAAAAGTAGGGGAGAGACAGTATTGACATTATCATGAAATTGTCAGAAATTGTCTAGTGTGATTTAATCTGTGATCAGAGGTTAATTTCCATACATGATTTTGACCCGACTGGAGGATGATTTTTGCTTAATTATGCTATACAATGAACATTTATTTATTTATTTTACCTTTCCTAGGATATTTACTCATGTTAATTTATTAATTAACATAAGTAATTCTTTCTACAACTGGCCTCAACACTTGCTCAATAGGTGGCTTATTAGAATCAGAGGCATAGTTAAACATAATGAATCATTAGTCACGAGAAAAGTAATCATCTATTCAACTAAGTTTTAAAATTTAGCCATAAAACCTGTTATCATTATGGATCCATCAACTGGACAGAAGAAAGCTTCATCCTGAGTAAGTGTACTATTGAACATAGCTGGAGTAGAAGCCAATCTACAAACAAAGATTCAGAACTGTCAACTAGTCATGCCATTTAAAACTATTAGCAAGTGAATCTTATATAAGATTGAACATGACATCACATCATAAAATGTACTAAAAAAATTGCAGATGAAATAAGATTGTACTAGTCTACTCAATATTTAAGATATCGACAGCAGTCAGAGTATATCAGTTCGATATCCACAAAAAATCTGCAATGACAGGACCAAGAATGCGATCAGATCAGACTAACCCATATTGAACAACATCGACTCCGGCACTAGCAAGCCCTTGGGAAACTGAATCCTACACACATGTTGTTAGACAATCAGAACACTATATGAACTTGGTAAAATATAATCTTTAAACATATAAAGCTCCGATATAAACTTTGAAACATTAACAAGGGCAAGATATTTTCCCCAAGCATTGGTGAAATTATAACCATATATCATCACAGTATCATTGGGACGCAATTCTAGCTCTTGTGCAAGCATCTTTGTCATGATAACATTTTTGCGGCCACCTTGTCTAGCAATGATTATTTGTGCGGTTTATATAAAGACACCAGCAAGATGTTTGATGCCAAAGGGCAGTATTATAATAAAAAAAAGGCCAGGAACATGGATCTGAATATAGGATACATGTGAATTGTGATTACAAATGGTCAAATTTTGATGGCCAGCCCTTTCTGATGCCAAGCCTCCTCCTTTATACATGCTTTTCACCACCAATGCACCAGCATTATCAGAGTTTACAACCAACAGCTCAAAGTGCCAACTCTATAATTAAAGCAATCTTCTGCTCAAAATTAGTATGTATCATGTGCCAGATACCAACTTTTGGATATTGAGCAAGAGTTTACAATCTGATTAGATATGATTTGTCTCTCCAGGATGATTTGATATTCAAACCACAATGCAAGAGTGGTATTGAATTTCAAAGTTAAGAAATCAACTAAGGTAGTGAGAGCAGCACGAGACATAGGTAAATAAAAGGATGCACATGGTCTTCCTGGCGTGAAAACCATCACATTTTACTTTATGTTTTTATAGATATATACTCAAAGATACAAAGCTACAACAAAAATCCCTGTTTTTATGGTCAAATCGGGACCTAACTTCTGATTATTTCTAACATTATTTATATTTTAAAAACACTTTACAAAGGCTCGACATACCCTACTTATCGAGCACCTCTACAAGTGGTACTCTCAAAATGTGGTGTAACAGCTAGCATGACCTCAAAGGTTCAAAGATAACCAAGTCACACAGTGCTAAAATTTTTGACAAGTAAATTAGCACACCTGCATGGTCTGAGCAGAAATCCGTGAATCATGGCCAACGGAAACCCTCAAGCGCTTTGAACCGTCAACTTTTTTTTTATCCATCAACCAAGCAGCAAAAGCTGCAGCTATTGATTCAGCTACTGGTTCTGTGAGATTCACAGGCTCTTCCTCAACACCACCAACAGCAATACCTCGAATATCACTATTGAAAATGCAAATTCCAAATAACTGGTGTTTGTTCAACCAGCAACCGAAAATCAAGATAGAAACTTGTTTTCTTTTTGAAGTGGTGAAAGTACAGACCATTTAACCAAAGAAAATTATTTATTTTACATTCACAAAACAAATGTAAACAAAGTCATGAAGTAAATTTTTAAAAGATATATCTAACAAACAGCTGACAAATCTCTCTTTTATCAGAAATTTGTGAAAATTGTCAGAAAAATGCAGCTGCTTCAATGCGGCAAGACTTATTTGTATCAGATATTTCAATAGAACATTCAAAATTAACTAGACTGATTGATGCAAAGTATTATCTTACCTGCCATTTTGGAGCTTTAGGAAATCAACCTTTTGAAATGAAGGGACAGCACCAGCAAATGATGCAGCTGCAAGCTCATTAAAATAGGAGGAGAAATGAGAGAATATAAAAAAAATGCAAACTTCTTCAAGGCTACTATCTCTCTTGGGAACAAGCAAAATAATGCCCTAACTTTAAAAATGACAACCCATATTTGTGACAATCAACTATGCCACAAGAGTTCAAAGAAATCAGAGAATGTGTATCCACACTTGAAAGAACGATCAACAACCAGTACTGTCAGATACAGACCTTTGCAAAGGGTATACGCCCGATTCTTTGAACCACCCATGTAGTTTGATACAGAATGCAACTGCATGGCTGACATTCCAGCCCATGCCAATTTTCTACCTTGGAAAGGAAGATTATGAATATTAAGAGTGGAACAGTCCCTAAAAGGAAGGGTGCCCACATGTCTATCCCGTAGTTGACAATTTGACTCAAATACATTCTGAGTGGTCTTCATTGATATTGCTGCATTCAAATTTGGGATTTAATCAGATTTTGTATGCGTTTTACCAATGAAACAAAAGGGTACGGAGTTGTGTCTCAGAAGTCGAACAACTGTTAGACAGTCCTAAAGTTCCAAATAATGAGGATTGAAGGCTAACAAAATACAAGTCCAAAGGATAAATTTAACTTCAAGCGTGTTTCACGGTTTTTGTGATGACAATCCTTCCAGGATCTTAGGGTTTGCACTATACTTTGTGTACTCAGAAGAGTATCTTTTGATATTTTCGGGCACCAAGCTAGGATAGAAATAAAGTCTAGCTAATCAAGAACCTAACTAAGCAAATTCAATAGACTGAACCAAAAAAACAAAAATGCCAACGTATGAGCCTTGTAAGAAAAACCATGTGGTCATCCTAGTTGATTATCGATCTACGAATTTATTTTATCTACTAATATTTAACCACATCTACATTTGAGAATAAAATATTTTCAGTTTACATGATGGAAAATTATAATATCCATTGTCTGTGCATTGCAAGCGTCACAACAGAAATTTCTTTCAATTTCACGACAACCAAACATACCACAAATGATTTTGGCTGCAAGTTCATCAATTTAGGAAATAAAATTCTTTGGCTTGTTAGCCAGATTGCTTATGTTTTATGTTTTACCAAATTCTCATATTGTGATGTCTGTTGTGGTTGTATGCAATCAATTTCAACGATTTCCTTTTAATGAACGGAAATTCTCCAACCAACAGCTCTTACAAGATACACTTCACCCATTCATTGAAACAGCAACAACAATAGTAATAACAAGAGAATTCAGCTAACGCATCCAACAACATTTCGAATGTTCAATTAAGGAACAATCACTAGTCACACCCCAAAATTCACTAGCCAACCAATCCTAATTTTGGATTTAGGAAATAAACTTCTTTAAATTTGTAGCTAGAATGCCTATGTTTTATGGTTTTACCAAATCTTCAAATTGTGATTGTATTCGATCTCCAGGAATCCCTTTTATTAATAAACAGAAATTCCCACAAGCTACAGCTCTTACAATTGAGCCCATCCATTGAATAAATGAAAAAAATATATCAGCTCATAAACTTCCAACAGTCATTCAACAACACAACAAGAACTCGTAGAAAGAAAAGGTGTTTAAAATCAAGGACCTGCCATGGCGGCGACGAACGTCGGATCAGAGGAAGACGAAGCTGGGGAGCGGCTATAATAGCTTGGGTGGGGTTGGGTCGATGCTTCCCATGTCCATTTTTTTTTTTAAAAAAAAAAATCATCAATAACCGAATTTTAATAATTTTTATCACATAAAATTAAAATTATAAATTTATATTATTAGTAGCGAGATCTCAAATTTTTATTTTATGTGTAGTCAATTTATATATTTTAAATATTTTATTTATAATATTTATTTCATTAACATAAACACCCTTAATATAATTTTAAATTTTCTCAAACATATTTTTTATGTTTCGAATGATATTTATTTTTTAAAATAATATTCATAATAAAAATATACTAAATAAAACAAAGATTTTAAGTTTTAGTAAATATGACAATTTCAAATTAAAATTCCAAACATCTATATATATCAAAATTTTTTTTTAATGGCATAAAATTTAATTTTTTTTAATTGTCCAAAATTTAATAAAAAAATATTTTTTGCATTTTTGTGTCATCAATAACATAGTTTTATATTCTATTTAATATTTATTAGTTAATTTTTTATTACACATCAAAAGTTGGTAAAAAATTATAAGTTTTATCTATTATATTTTTGGTATTAGGAAAATAAATCTTAAGGGAATTTTTATAATTATCTATAAATTTTAAAAATTTGTTCATAATTGATATAAAATTTTAAAAATAACTAATTCTGATATAAAATTTTAAACTTGATTATTCTTAAAAGAAAACTTTGAAATATGACTATTTATGATATTTTCTCTTTTTTTTTTTAATAACCCACGCATATTGTCCCAATTGCCATGAAACTGTTATCTCAGCCAACTTGGCGGCCAAACGACTAGTCGGGTTAATCCAACCCAATTTAATTTGAAGTGAAAAAAATTAAAACAAAAATAACATATTTTTATTTTATTTTTTTAATATAAAGTTGAAATTTATATAACTTTATACCATGAGAAGGGAGAAATTTTTTTGATAGCGTAAAAAATGGGCGTAATTACAAGAAAAAAGAGAAAATTTTAAATTATCTAAATATTCTTACTTTAAAAATTAAAAAAAATCAAATAAAATTATAAGAAATTAATTTGAAGTGGGGGTGCTCAATCTTCAACTCAGATCCGGTTGCCCTCAACTAGGGCGACCCACCTGACCAGCCAAGTTAGGGGCAGTCGGACACTTAAGTAAAAGAGAAAAAAAAATTTTTTTGTTATTTATTATAAAATCAAACCAATAGTAGTTTTGTCATTATTTTTTTTGGTAATTAGCTTTGATTCTCCCACCACATGATAAGAATCAAAATGATCTTTTTTATAAAAAAACTCAAATTCATATTATTTTTTTAAATATGCTTTTTCTATGTTTATTATTTAATTTATTGGTTGGATTGGGCGCAAAGTGGGGCAGATACAGATTGTATTCAGGTTTATCAAATTTGGATTGGATACTAATTTGGTCAATCAAATGAATGTGATAACCTCCTTCTAATCTACTATTATTAATAAAAGGATAATTTAATACTAATATAAAATTAAAACAAGGAGAATAGGTCAATCAGAATATAAAAATAAAAAAAATAAAAAAAATAGTTAGAATGGATTCTCCTTGTTAACCTCAATTTAAAAAATGGATACAGCCACATAACTGAGTCATGTCTAATCTAAATACGTCTACATTAACCAACCAAGGGGAGTTCGGTGGCATTCCGTAACATGTGTGTGTGTTACGCCCGGGGCAAAAGATTTTTTCTACCTCAAAGCTTGATCTAGGCTGTTCGATTATAACGACAGCCTAAATCTACTCTTTTTTAAAAAAAAATTACGAAGGTTGTCCCGTTGCAGTCGTCGCCCTACCGCAGATGCCCCTCCTCCCTGCTCCCCCTTGACGTTGTCATCCCTCCACGGCCGCCACCCCTCCTCCTCGCTCAACCTCCACCC